>JAUKPQ010082187.1:0-19850 GCA_032273045.1 Chloridella minuta | reverse complement strand
TAGTGTTTTAAGGGGTTTAAACAAAGCACACCCGTATAATAATGATAGTAGTAATGGTTGCTGAGTTCAGCGCCTATAATGGATCTTGACTGGGAGGTGTGCCCTGCGGCGATTTCATTGCCGTCGCTGATATGAAGATTAACGAGTAATTCGTTACGAGCGCACAAAACAAATCAATAAGGTTAGTAATGGTTGTTGAACGCAACATCTATTATTACCCGCAACGAGTCATTCATAAGTATCATGTTAGAATCAGCAAGAAGAACAAGTTGGTCTTCTTCCGTTCTTGTTCCACGCTTGAGGAAGCAAGAAGGGAAAAGGAGAATTTCTTTGCGTCAGTAGAATAATGGAAGACCTTGATTGGGAAGTGTGCCCTGCAGAGAACAAACCAAAAGACAAGCGCATTGACAAGATTGAGGCAAAGTTCCTACCTAAACTACCCGCAACCTTCTATGTACTTGGTTCATGTGGATCAGGCAAGTCATCTATCCTATGGACGCTGCTGACAAAGGGATATGTGTATGGAAAGGGTAAGAAGAGCATCTTTGATGAGGCACTGATTTATCTTGGAACGCTTGATGCCAAACCTGCTTTTGAGAAGTTGCCTATCGAGAACAAACTGATTCTTGAAGAATACAATCCGGTTATCTTTGAGGAATACCAGAATGACCTGAAGAAGCACCAGATAGATCGCCTTGAGAAGAACAAGTCGCCCCTGAATGCCCTGCTGATTTTTGATGACTTTGTTGGCGCAGGACTAATGAAGAAACCACGACCTAATGCACCGCCACCTGTGGAGAAACTTGCCTTGACATCACGACACGAGTGCAACACAACCATTATGTTCTGTTCGCAGGTCTATAAGAATTCAGGGTTCTCTGCGCCGTCCGTACGCAACAACATCACGACCTTCATTGTGTCTCGCATGTCAAGGCAGGAGTTAGTCAAGATTGCAGAGGAACTTAGCGAGAACTACGAGCAGGACGAGTGGTTGGCGCACTATGATAGGGCAATGGCAGATGAACCATACAACTTTGTTGTGCTTGATCGTCGCCGTCCTATCACAGAAGACCGCTGGACTATCAAGTTCAGCAAACCATTTCCGCCATCAAAGAAGACGCTACAGATGAAGCAGATGCTACGGCGTGATTCAGTCAGTTCTACATCGTCAGGGTCTTCGGTATGATTATTATTTATTATCTTGTTAGAATTTCTACTTCTTGTTTGTAAAAAAGTCATTGGAAAAAAGTATGTTCCACCGGAACATTGTTTATAGTAGCACCACTTTACGGCAACCATTCTGCCCGTTTCTACCAAGATAATAAATAATAAACTACTTCAAATACTTCCTCAACTCCTTCATCTGCTTCTTCGCCTCCTTCTTGCGCTGTGCCGCCGTGCCTGACCGCAGAACAGGTATGAGCGCCTTGTGTTCCTTCACCAAATCCTTTAATGACATAAACGGCATTTATGTATAGTGTCTATATAAATGCCCTATGAACTTGTTAAGAAGGGTGGCAAGTTTGCAGTGAAGACCAAGACAACCGGTAAGACGCATGGTTATACAACTAAACCTAAGGCAGAGGCGCAGATGCGTCTGCTGGACTACTTGATGGCAAAGGGTCGTCGGTAAAGAACTCTCGCAGGGAATACTTCATGCTAATCTCTTCTGCCTTGAATCGCTCCTCCCACTCACGCTCTCCCTTTGAGTTGTCGCTGAACCCGTCGTGCTGTACGGCAAGAAACGGAACACATGCGACACAGCGAAGTTTGTGTGAATACCACCCATCAAACTCAGGGCGACCATCTGCCTCCCACAACTTCATTCTCTCCAGCGCCGTATCCACATTGAAATAGACAAACTGCGCCATGCAACCCCGCACTACAGATAGAACAAGCGTGGTGAGTCCATCGTCCTTGATCCTGACTACCTTGTTAAGACAATCACGGATAGAAAGCATACCGCCATTGAAGATGTCCCAATCATTACGCAGACAGAGATAGTCCTTGATGTGTTTGAATCGCAGTTCAAAGTCATCACAGGGCAGAGCATCGTCCTCCATGATAAGACAATACTTTTCGCCCCTGTGCTTCGCCGCCTCTAAGATCTGCCTATGCTTAAGAAAGACGGCATCATAGATATTGCGGATTGATTCATTCGGCGTGAATGCGTCCTCCCTGACTAATGCAAGACCACGACCTTCCCACTCCTTTACAAAGCGCTCCCACCTATCCGTCTTAGTGGCGACATTGATTACATGTGCTTCCTCCATTGTATTTGTATCCTGCTGTGATATAAATATGAATGTTCTGTCCCTGTTTGACGGAATCAGTTGTGCTCGTGTCGCCCTCGAGCGTTCAGGTATCGCCATTAAGTCCTACACCGCCGTTGAGATTGACAAGAACGCCACCGCCGTCTCCAAGAAGAACTACCCGGACATCATCAGGTTTGAAGATGTCCGTACCTACAACCCCAAAACCAAGTATGACCTCCTCATCGGCGGGTCGCCATGCCAAGACCTATCCATCGCAAAGAAAGATAGAAAAGGACTTAGTGGCGATAGGTCCGGTCTATTCTATGAATATTGCCGTATCAAAGACGACTGCAAACCCACTTGGTTTGTTTTGGAGAATGTAGCGTCTATGCCTAAGAAGGACAAGGACATCATCACCAAAGAGTTAGGCGTTGAACCGGTTCTATTTAATGCGTCATTGGTTTCAGCACAATCTCGTAAGCGCCTGTTCTGGACTAACATACCCTTTGACCTGCCTGAAGACAGGGGCATTATGCTAAAGGACATTCTGCAACCTGACGGCGAAGTTGATGAGCGTATGGTGATGAAGGGTAAAGCGTTCTGCTTAACATCTACCTATTCAAAAGTAAGTCCAAGCGAAAACCAGATTGAGAACTCTATCAAGCGAAAGCAGAGGACTATGGTTAGGATAGGTCATATTGGCACCAGCGACGCACAGGCAAACAGGGTCTATGACATTGCGGGTAAGTCTTGTACGCTGTCTGCGAATGGCGGTGGTCTTGGCGCAAAGACGGGTCTGTATGATGTGGAAGACAGAATCCGCAAACTGACTCCTATTGAATGTGAGCGTCTGCAAGGACTACCTGACAACTATACTGAGGGCGTGGCAATGACCCATCGGTATAAGTGTTTAGGTAATGCGTTTAATGTTGATGTTGTTGCTTGTATTTTAGAGCGTCTTACACGACCCATGTAATTCGCCAAAGTCCTCGTCCTCGTCGCATTTATACTATGCTGAGATTTTACGCACCGACCACCTGCACCGCTCCACCCTGCGCCTTGATAAAGCGGAGGGCAGTGAGAATCACGAACGGGGTGTAGGCAATGCCCGGCGCAGAGATGAGCGAAACGATGAGTTGAGACCCACTCGAACCACTCATCGAAACACCATCTACCGCCAGTGGTGCGGCATCGCCCTTCACAGTGCGGAATCCGTATGTCGGAGTACAGCGGTCAGCGTAGGCGAACTTGGTCGTGCCACCCGTCGCCGCATCTGCCGTCTCATAGACCGCCGCTGTACCCGCCGTTGCGCCGTTGGTCGAGTTGCCCCAGAGCACTCGGTTCGTGTTCGTTCCGTTCTCCTGCATCACTGAACCATAGGCGGCGAGTGTCATGTTAAACATGGAAGCATCACCCGCAGCGGCGATCTGAGGGAATACGCTCGACCCCAGTCTCCATTGGATACTATACAGACCTGCGTGAGAGAAGCACGACTGACTCGGGTATCCAAGCAGGGACACGCAAGTTGTCGGCACCTGAACCACCGTAGAACGGAGCAGGTGGTTTGTCGCACGGGACACAATCAGATCGTTCTGCGTCAGGGCGGCAGACGAGGCGCTGATCGCAGCGGCAGGGGCAACAATGGAACTCTCATAAGGCATCACGAGACCAGCGCCGTCCTCCATTGCGACCTTCTGCAGGAGCGACATGTATGAACTATTCGGAACTACGATGTCGTATTCCAGCGACACATTGGAAAGCGAGTAGTTGCCCGTCGTCGTGCTGTTCGTCGTGAAGAGCACATCGTTCGCCTGACCGCAGACAATCTGGAAGGCAATTTCTCCTAAGATTGCGATTGGAACATACTGAACCATGCGACCAAAACCGCAGATAAGACCCAGCGGGATACTGCGCTGCTCTCCGGCGATGTTGTTGAAGACCGCCGCTGATGACCTCTGGCAACGAGTAGAGATACTCGCCTGATTACCCGCAACATAACCCCACGCCGTAATGGAAGCGGTAACTGAACTGCTCGGGACATCAGTGACAAGGTCGTTGTTGAGGAGTTCGAACCCCTGTAGCGATCCTGCAGTGCTGTAGTAGTTCTTGGAACCACCCGCCGTCATCTCCACATTGGCAAGTTTAGGCGCATTGGTGAGCTGCTCGAGCAACTGACCGTTGAGGAGTGCCTGGAAAGTCATGAAGGGGTGAGAATCGTCTGCCCCTACCGTGGTGCCGGAGGTCTGGATCGTGTAGTTGATGCAGACACTTCGAGGGTCCAGAAGTCCTCCTTGGTCGGCGATGAGGAACTGGATCTGTGCGCCACCAGCACCGGAACCGGCACTGCCGTACGAACCGCCCGTCTGCGGAACCACACGGCAACGGCGACGCTGTGTGAGGATACTGGAACGCTCAGGAGCGCCAAACTGCGCTGACTCCGGCACGACCTCCGTAAAAGGAAAAAGATCTCCTGCCTGGTTTGCGAATGACATTTTGTTTGTTATACACTACTTATTTGTTTGCGCTTCCATTTGATTCAATCTTGCTTCGCTCCGCTCTGCATCAGTAGGTTCCTTCTGTTTCTTGCTTTTGCTTGTCCTACCAATGTGCTTCATCATGCCGTTCAGAGACATACCCGTCTGCTTGTAGAGTTCATTGAATACCTTAGGATTCTGAATAAAGTTTGTCTTAGGGTTATTCAGCACCGTCTCCAGTCCAACAACAAAATCACTCTTGCGTGGCATTTGTAAAGATACACGGGAAAAACTTGTCCTGATTCTATCACAAATGTCATCACTGAACCTTTCCGTGAATGTTGCGCCTAATCCTAATGACAGCAACGCACAGGGAACTAACTACGGGCGTGTGTTGAATAGTGGAACGAGCAACACGACCATCAGCAATGCAAACATCACTGCGAACTCTGTGATTCTTCTTTCATGGGAGTATGTTAGTCCTGGCATTCCTACATGGATGATGGTGACGACGAAGACTGCTGGTGTAAGTTTTGTAGTGAATACAGCAAATCCTCCTGCTGCTGGTTCGGGATATATTAACTGGTATATTCCGCAGTTCTAACAATGAGTAAATGGTGGGGCGTAGGCGAGGAAGATGACTACATACCTCCTGAACCTCCACCTGAATACAGACCACCAATGCGATTTACTTTTCAAAAGGTTTCTTTGAAGAAAGGTAATGGAACAGGACATAGCGAAGATAGTCCAAGACATAGAGGACGAACAGGCACTCGGCAGGGTGTCGGGCGTTCAGGTCTTTCGCTCTGCCCTAAATCAACCCGCATTAGTAAGTATAAGTTCAGCAAACGCTACAAGTGTTCCATCGCAAAATGGATACTATACCTTTAATGTCAATCTACCTCGCCCTATCCTTCATGCTGAAACCTTGCAGATGTTAGATGCTGTGATTCCGTTGCCTACAACAAACATACCGGATACGGCGTGTGCGTTTTGGTATTATCGCTTGTCGGCATATTCCGGATATGAACCTAATACAAATAATCTGTACTTTGTGCGCCTATTGCCTTCATATTACAAGCAGGAGTTTATCATCAACCCTTCTAACTACGGGTTCAATCAAACCTTCAATACCTATTCAAATGTGGCAACGCAACTTGCTCTTGCTTGTTCTACTGATCTGGCGTTCAATAACATTCTAACAGCGTATCAGTCAGGACTCACTTATCTTTCAAATCAACCTATCAATTATATTCCTAATGATATTAGTTTGACCTACAACAGCAACCTTAACAAGTTCCAGATGACAGGGTCTAACGCCTTTACGCCTTTTGCTACGACTGCTTGGTCTTCTTCAAATACTTACGCTTTGAATGATGTGATCTATTTTTCTAACTCAAACACCTTGCCAAACATCGCACCTTATCAGTCGCTTCAGGCATCAAACTCAAACAAGAATCCTTATACGCAGACGGCATGGTGGAAGCGGGTTTATACGGATATAGTGCAACCATGGGACATTGATACGCAATACCGCAAGGGTCAGTTGGTTTCTTGGAGTAATGGTTATGTTTATCAGGCGCAATATGACACTCATCTTAACGGACCTTCCACTGATGCGCTTCAAAATTGGTCGCCAACACAATATTATCAGTTGAACGATTATGTGATTTATGTAGGAGTCACTACGCAGGGATACAGATGCACTCGACCAAACACCGCTATTGATCCTACAAGCGTTTCAGGTCCTTTTCATTGGACGAGAGCAGAGTGGAACGACGCATCAATCTACCCTATCAATTGCAGGATTTATCACACTGCTACAAACAAAGTGTATGAATCGCTAATCGCAAATAACCTGAATAACACGCCGGGTTCAAGTCCAGCATGGAAGAACATTGGAACTGCTGTTGTATGGTCGCTGTATAACTCGCTTGGAACTGCTGCAAACTATCGCTATTTGATTACTGGGTATAATGATCCTAATGTTGTATTGAATCAGGGAACAGGACAGCGCCAGTGGTCTCAGTTTGGTTTGTATGAAGCGAATGCGAAGGTTCAGTACAACGGCGTTTATTATACCGCATTACAGCAGAATCAAAACTATAAACCTTTTAACCCTCCAACGCCTACAACTTGGACTACGAGCAGAACATTCAATCCTGGCGATTGTGCCAGTTATCTTGGGAGCAACTATTATGCTGTCATAACAACAGGACCAGCAAATCCTCAAGCACCCGCATTCTCGAGTTCTAACTACTGGATTCCGCAGGAATGGGATAGTACGCTTACATACCCCGTTGGATTTATCTGCACCTATGCCGCACCAAATAGTTCAAGGCAGTATTTCCTTGCAGTCGCTCAGTCAAAGGGTCAGTATCCGGCAGGTGGGTCTGCCTTTTGGCAACCGCAACTATGGACTACAGGTAGTACTGCGCCATATATAGGTCTTAACTATCTTTCAAGCACCTATGACATGATGGAAATTAATAATTATGGAGCGAACTTTCCTGTTCCATTTGGAATACCAGGACAACCCTTTATAGTTCCTGTGCGGCGCTTGTTGAACTCCATTTTAGGTTTTACTTGGAACGGGCAGTATGACGCTTCTACCTATACCTTTGCGAATCTGTTTGATCCTGCAAACACGCTTTCCTCTACGAATGAAAATGCCGTTCAACTTCTCAATCGCTTACGACCTGTGCCACCTTATACAGTTGTGACGGTGATTGGTGAAGGGGAATATGCAATAAACCGCCCGTCTTATTTCACGCAGACCTACACCGCAGATGGATATGCGAACTTGGTTTATACTTCCATTGTATCCGTCTATGCTACGGTGGTGGGCGCAAGTACGCTCAACACTCAAAGCAGCACAAATCTTCTTGCGATTGCTCTTATGAACGCAGGGAACTTGGGTGTTGGTTACCATCAAAACTTCCTTGAAGACCCGCTCAAGGTGTTCCACAATGACATCTACACCATCGGGATTGAACTGCGTGATGAGATGGACGAACCCTATATACTGACGAACAATGCCGTCTGCACCTTCACAATGAAACTGACCTACAAAGAATAATGTGTCTTGAATGATAAATGGCGACTCTTAACCACCCGGATAAGATGCAGTTGGACGCATATGCGGATCCAAATCTGCAGACCAACAACCCTAACGGCGTGTATAATCGCTTTACAAACCGCCTTGCGACACCGCTTTTGGGGTGCAAGGGTATTCAGTTGATTAGCACGAACTTTGTCAATTCTACGCTTCCGCTGAATGACAACGCAAATCTTATGTTCTTTTACTATACCAGCGCCACGATTACCAACATCGCCACACTCTCAAACCTCAAGTGTATCCGTCTGCTTCCGTCTAACTATGTGCCGTATGGAAGTTTCGCTGCCTACACGCAGAATAAGGTCTTTAACTCCGGCACTGAACTTGTTGCGGCGCTCAACACTGCGGCGAGTGCGGGTGGCGATTCTGCTACTTACAATCCTACATGGGTGGCAGGTCAGGTTACATTTACCTATGACACGACCAGTCGGCGCATTGGTATTCTTGGAAACGGCACAAACTACCTTGCTCCTGCCGCTGCGGACGACCCTAATGTGCTTGACTTCCTGCGTGGCACGACGAACCCTAACAACCGCCCTAAGATGAATACGCATAACTCGTCCAACACCTATGCGTCTGCTGTGTTCCAACCCTACATTGAAGGGCGTAGCATGAATGCTCGACTTGGATTTGCCATGTCTTACTACACCAACGGAATCTGGTGGGGCGCTACGAACACTCAGCGTGGGTGCGCTACGGCAACTGGCGTTCCTCATCTTTCCGCCTCTGTTCCTGTGTATGGTGATGCAAACCCCGTGCTGATTGGTACGCAGAATGTAGGCATCTATATCTCTTGTTCTACCGGCGGTGGTCTTGACCCGTATGGTAAGAAGAACCTGATTGCGTCCGTGCCTATTCAGGTGCCACCGCTCAATGTGAATCCTTACACGACGAACTCTGTGGAGACACCAAGTTTATCTACGCCTAACGAGATTTATGAGATCACCGTTGAGTTGCTTGATGACTACGGGCAACCCTTCTACCAACCGCCTAACTACAACACGCAGATCGCACTTGGTCTGTTTTATTAGATTTTCTTATTACATTACTTCCTTGACTAATCACAAATGCTCCGTCCGCAATGGAACGGCACTACAAGTATAATAGGACCAACTGGACCAACGGGTTCATTTGGTCCAACAGGTCCGCAAGGTCCAGCGGGAAGCGGAACAGGAGCAGGTGGAACAGGACCTACTGGACCTGCGGGACCAGCGGGACCTACTGGCATGACAGGTGCAACAGGTCCGCAGGGATTCACAGGACCAGCAGGGAATCCTGCGTCAAGTTCTAACTGGTCGTCATTTCCAGCACTGACTCAGGTAGAGATGAACGGCAATGCTATAAACAACTCAATCACCTCAAATGTATTGGCACTTACCTCTGTTACAAACATCAACGAGAGCGCCCGGATCATCAACTTAAGTGCATCACAGGGTTCAGTTGTTTCTGCGTATAGCGACATCAACCTCAATGCGTCTAACGGCAATCGTGGGCGGATCAATCTTACCTCTGCAGGTGGATACTCAAACGGACTGAACGGCGAAATCAACCTTGTAGCACAGGGCGCAGTCGTGGGTGCGTATCCGCTTGACTACGCTACAGGCGGGTTAATCGTGCTGGACGCTCAAACGCCGGTGGGTTCAATCTACACTGCGACCTCTGCGGTGAAAATCGGCGGCGCAAGTGTGTTGTCCTACGCATCACTCGGGTTCCGTCCTGCTTTTTCTACCGTTGGAATCAACTACCTTTACGGACAATTAGGAGTCAAGATTATCGCAAATGCTACGCCTCCTGCTACGCCGCCTGATGCGGGAACCATCTACCTCTACGGACAAAATGGAACGGTGGTACAGAACACGATGTATGTGGATAACATCTGCAACTATTCCGGTTCTAACCTGCTGATTGGGGCACGAAGTAGTCAGTGGGTAGAGATTGATGGCAACGGCAACAACTCCTTCATCTATAACTTCTGCAACATCAATGGTAGGTATATCAGTGCTGACAGCAATATCGCCACACCTAACCTCACAACGACGCTGATTGATAGTTTGGTTGATTTGACAATCGCACCGCAGGGAGGCGCACAACCCTTATACATCAATACGCCTACAACGACATTCAGCGGTAATGTTGTCGGCAACAACTCGTCGGGGATCAGCGGGTTTAATGTGGTGGAGGCATCAAACCTCTACGGCAGTAATATTAGGGCAACAGACCAAGTGATTACACCCTACATCAACACCAACTATACAGACCTGAATATCAATGCGGGAGCATCTAACATCAACTTTACCGGCGCACAATTCTATTTCAACGGCGTTCCTTACGCAGGTTCATCAAGCGACACTTCAAACTGGTCTTATTACCCTGCCTTGACTACGGTGGATATGGATAGTAATGGATTGTCTAACCTTTCGTTCATTCAGGGTGTCGCAGGTAGTCCTATTAATGTGCTGACGATTATGGACTTTCAAAGCACCTATGGTCTCTATAATGTGCCTAACATCAGCGGGACAGCGTCGTTAGAAATATCGGCGAGTGATGACACCTACGCACAAATCAATATCTCGCAAGGCACAGCGTATCCACACTACATCAAACTTGGTCCTACATCAACCGGTATTGAGATTTATGGCACTGCGGGATTGAGGCAGGAAAGTTTTAATGCAAACATCATCGCCAATAACGATTACAGATTGACCGCTTCAAATGACCTGATTACTACGGTAGGACGGGAGTATTTCCTTACGGCATACGGAGCGGTTCAAATGAATACGGTAGGACACGGAGGCATTAGTTTTCTCTCTAACGCAACGAGGTTATTCACGAACTATAACAACAACGAACCCCTTGAACTCACGGCGCAGGACATCGTCCTCGCTTCATCAAACGGCGGCAGTTTCAGTCAATCCGGAAGCAACTTTACCATCTCAAACTACGGCACAACGACCATCAATGCAAGTTTCTTTGACCTAACCACCTCTAACCTCGCCTATGTTAATACACAGAACGGACTGACCTATGTTGGAAGCAACGGGGATTTGAATATAACGCAGACCGGTTCTATTCTCATGCAGGCGGCACCTACCGCAGGAGGCACAATGATTCTGCGGTCTCTGGGCGCTGGAACAATGGCGATCTCTACGGCATCAAATCAGTTGGATATTACGAGCGGTAATGACCTCAACATCACAGCAACCTCTAACCTTAACATGAACTCATCAGCAGGTATCTATCAATCTAATACTGGACTTACTCAAATCACAACAGACCGCAGAACAGCAAATATCACGAGCAACGACAACTATGTTGTGGGCGGTGTCTACGATGTGAATGCAGGCGCAGTTCAGTTGTCTTCCTCGTCCAATGTGGTTATGTCAGCGACAGACACGATCTATATGTATGGGTCAAATATCCTGTTTAATGGTCTGCCTGTTGGTGCAGGAGTAACAGGACCTACGGGACCAAGCGGAGGACCTGTAGGACCAAAGGGCGACACAGGACCTACCGGATACACGGGCAGTACGGGACCTACGGGTCAGGCATCAACGGTGACTGGACCTACTGGAGCAACTGGGCGCACAGGACCTACTGGCGCTGCCTCTACGGTAACAGGACCTACGGGTTCTACAGGACCATTTGGCACTGGACCTACTGGACCTACGGGCGCTCCATCTTCGGTGACTGGTCCTACGGGATACACAGGAGCGCAAGGACCAATTGGATACACGGGACCTACGGGACCTGATAATACGCCAACATGGAGTTTGACCCCTGCAATTTCCACTATAAACGCTAATAACAATAACATCGTGCTTGTGAATACGCTGTCAGGTAAGCAGACAACGGTGTATAAGCAGAATGAGGAATACTTCAATGATCCGTCTGTGTCGCTGGTTGCAGGACAAGGTCGCACGAACATTCCTAACCCTGATTGGCACAATATCAGTTGGATTACGCCGTTAGGAGGGTATAACGGAGAAGGTGGTATTGCGTCATTGGCGGCGGGACCTGACTTTGTGCCGTACGGCGCTGGACCTGTTCCACCGCCACAGGCAAGGTTCTCTTACCAAATGGTTCAGTATTCCTATGGATTGAACTTTATGAATATTCCTGTCAACTCACCTCTGCTGGAAGACATACAACCCGGTCGTAGCGTGCTTCTAAGTGGAACTTGGGGCGGTGCAGAGAACTACGCACAAGTCGCTTTTACTCTGCTGTGGTGGGCGAACGGCATTGATATTGGCACAAGCGTAGAGATCTATAACTCAACACCCGGCGTTAATCAATGGGTCAATTTCGTTAGTGATCCATTCACCATGACGACAAATGGCGCACTTCAGTTCGCCGTTGTGCCTATTGCTCCTACCTATGCGAAGGGCGTGATGGCAATTGGCAACCTTACGACCACCTTTTCTGCGATTCAGGGTGGCGCAATCACACAGATAGCGTCCATTGATTCACAAGCAGACGAACCGCTTATCATTGGTGCGAACTCAGGGTCAGTCACAATCAATAACCTAACCTTTGGAGACACAGCGATTCCTGAACTGACGACCAATAACCTCGTAATCAACAAGTCGCTTACTGACGGCAATGGGTTTGGTTTCACAGAAGCGGTCTTCATACAGACATTTAACATGAGTGGTGCATTAGACAGCGGAGAGCAGATTAGTACGCCTATTACAGCGCCTAACTTTCCTGGCGGGTTCGACGGCAACTGGATACCCTTGTGTGTGCCTACCGCAATCCAAATCAATTCAGGAAACGGAGACCTATCAGCGATTAGGTTTTGGAGTGTTAAAGCAGGAACATCGGGCGGCACTTGGCGTGTGTTCTGGCAGGTCAAGATCACAAGTGTCACCGTAGCAGACATCACCGTATCAGCACGGATTATGTTCTTTCCAAAGGTGTTCCTACCTATCTACCAATAGAAAACCACTATAAGTAAAAGTATCAAAGAAATATCCATTGTTTCTTACAAATGAGCGATAGTGAGAGCGACACACAAGTTCCGGTTAAACCCGTTAAGGAGAAGCGCAAGTGCAGTGAAGCACAACTGGCGAATCTGCGTAAGGGCATGGAGACCATGAAGCAGAAGCGGGAGGCACTCGCAAAGGAGCGTCTTGCTGTTGAAGAGAAGAAGAAGAAGGGCGAGGTTCCTGCTGATACGCCCCTGCCTAAGTTTGTGCCTAAACCTAAGGTCAAGATTGTCAAACCTGAGAAGGTTGAGATGGCAGAGCGCCCCGTGATTACACGAGAGCGCAAACCCCGTGAGAAGCAGGTAACCGCAACTGACCTTGAGGCAATGAAGTCGTCCATTTTGTCTGCACTGACTCCGCAGAAGGTAGAAGTGCCGGTTGAGAAGGTTGTAGAGAAACCCGTTGAAAAGGTAGTCCATAAGGAGCGTATCGTTTCAGGGAGCGATCTACTGAATGCGGTGTTCTTTTCAAAATAAGATAAGCAAAACCTTTGTGTAGTAAAGGGTAAATGCTTCGTTCATATAAGCGTGGTCCGGTTAAGGCAGTTCAGTTGTCAATTCCGGGAAGTGATGTGGTTAGTGCTGTGCCTCCGCAGAAGGCAAATTTTAACATTTCAAAGGGAATCGCCAAACCTTTCATCTATGATCCGAAGATGAAGGGCGATTATGTACCGCTGAAGTGCAACCAGTTATATTCGCATGTGGAGGGTGCTATGCTCTTTAATGCGCCTGAACTTCTGATTAATCGCAAACTTGATGTGCCAAGCATTAAGTTTCAGAAGAAGTATGTCTTTGATTTCACTGACCGTGAAGATGTAGATATTCCTTTCACCAATGGTCTTGACTATGCAAAGGGCATTCGTCCTTCTGCGGGTCCTCGCCGTGTTGCAGTGCAGATGGCGATACCTGAACCTGTTGCTAATGTTCCTCCGCCTCCGGTGAATTTTTATGCTCCTCCGACGAAGGTGGTGAAGACGACTTATAGTGTTGGAGCACTGGCGCTGGAACAGTTGAGTCGATAATAGGGTCATTGTCATCAACTAACTTTGTAGGGAATGGCATACCCTCCTTCCACTCAAACGGGCGACTACGCACCTCAACAGGAATCACCTCAGGTTCAGGGAACTCCTTTAACTCGCCGTTGCGCTGGGGTTCATTGATAATCAGCGGTGGCAGATCCTTCTCCTCAAGCGCCTTCTTCATTGTATAATGACTTTCCATGAAATCACGGGGATTCACAACCCCTCGTGGGGCAATCTTATACTTCTCATACCAAGCAACAGGAATAGGGAAACATTCAAAATCCGGCAACTGCTTCAGTGCATACAGCAACTCAACCTCCTCCTTTTCAGTGATACTCATATTTGTTATTGAGGGTAGAAGAGTTTATGCCCTGAATAAACAAATGAAAGACATGACGCATGAAGAGGTCATGGAACTCAAACGGAAACACGCAGAGACAAAGATGGATCTACCCTGCAACTGCAAGGCGGCACACCACTTAGATTTGACAAGACCCGTGCGTTCAAAAAGCGAGTGTATGAAGGCATACAACAAGGCATACAGGGATAAGCATAGTGGCACGATTACTTGCGAGTGCGGAAGTACGCATAAAGAAATTTCAAAATACACTCATATCAAAAGCACACGCCATCAGGAATACATAGCAAAATCAGTTTGAACCATCACTTTCATTTCCATCTTCATCTTCATCAGGTAGATCCTCCTGCGCCTTTTCAACAAGAGAGCGCCAGTTCAGTTCGTCCATGATGATTCTAAACAAGCGGTCTTTGAAGTCGTAGTTTGCGTCTTCATCATCTCGCAAGGTTGTCTCAAGGCGGTACGGAGTCAATGCACGGAGTTCATATTCATCACTGAACTTGAACTTGATGTAATCGCTTACCATTTCTTCCATCATTGCAATCAGGAGGGTCATTTGTATATATACAGGATTCTATGAGAAGGCGACTTATCTTGGAATTATTATTTATTATCTTGTTAGAAAAACGAATTTCAGTTTCAAAAAGAGTCATTGGAAAAAAGTATG
Organism: Chloridella minuta; assembly: GCA_032273045.1. Classification (NCBI taxonomy): domain Eukaryota; class Xanthophyceae; order Mischococcales; family Pleurochloridaceae; genus Chloridella; species Chloridella minuta. The sequence continues at coordinate 4,972 of JAUKPQ010082187.1, read as the reverse complement.
TTCCGGGGGAACATTGTTTTAAGTAGGGGTAGTTTGTCGCCAAGACTTTTCAAAATTCTAACAAGATAATAAATAATAAAACACCATGCAAGGGTCTCCTCGCCACTGGTATTATTGCCACAGGGGTAGGGTATAGGCATTTACACAGAACCAAATAATATATAGCATAGTAATAAAATGCCTCGCCCTACCCTCGCCTATGTCTATGGTCGTATCCGCACTATGGAGGTGCTCCTGACTCAGCACACCAAGAATGATGTCTGGGCGCACTTTCAGTCGCACTTCAACACCTATGATGAACGGGCGCACAAGTACAGGAACAAGTTGAGTAAGATAGTTGATGACTTGATTGAGAATAAACCCTACGAGCGAATCAACTGGCGCAAGAATCACACGACGGGTGATGCAAAGCGCAACCGGATTGTCTGCCATATGTGGAATGGATATGATGAGGACGCACATAAGGAATACAATACTCTCTGGGATTTGCGGAATGATCTGCGTATGCTGAAGGAGGAGTTTGGCGGCAAGGACGAGTATCCTACATACATAAGACAAGCAGAGGACTTCTGCGACATGATGAAGGATATGGTTGCGGAATATGAGCGTGTTGAACGATATGCGTGGGATAGTGCGTATGCAAGGTGGAAGGTGGAAGATGCCGAGTGGATTGCGGAGACGGACGCATACAAGTATCACAAGGATAGGCATTGGACGGTGGAGAAGCAGATTGCCAACAATGAGGCGTGGAAGAAGGGTTGCCCTGAATCTGCTGATAAGTATGATGCCTTTGTGCCGGTTGATTACACGCTGACTTGCCACTATTGTAAGAAAGAGGCAGACAAGAAGAAGGCGGACGAGGAGCGCAGTGCAAAGTATCTTGCTGAAATGGAAGAGAGTCTGCGCCGTAGTAATGAGGAGCATCGCCTACGCAAGGAGGCAGAGAAGAAGGCGGAGGAAGACAGGAAGCGTGAAGCATGGGCGAATGCGCCTGTACTGACTTGTGAAACCTGCAAGTATTCAACCAAGAGTGCGTATTCCTACGACCAGCACATAGACAGCAAGGAGCACAAAACCACTACTAAGATGGCATCGCTTCATTGCGAGAAGTGTAATGTGTATTCACGCTGTCATGCGGAACATCAGGCGCACCTGCATTCAAAGAAGCACATGGGCGAGACCACGCCAGAGAAGAAGACCCTGCGTTGTGAGATTTGTGATTACAATGCGGCGAACAAGGGCAACTACGATTTCCATATGAATAGCAAGAAGCACAAGAAGAAGGCAGAAGACCAAACTTGTTAGGTAATCCACCCCGTCTTGCGAATGCGTTTGCTCTAACGATCCATCGTTCCATATCTAAATCAACTACATAAGTTTTTCTTCAACCATTCAATAATGAGTGAAGAAGACCTTAGTGATGTCAAATGGTCTGTAGAACTTGAAACTTTGCTTAAGGAAACCGCAGAAAAGAGTGAATGCCTTGCCGTACTTCACAAACACGCAGAAGCGATCTTTTCCAACCGCAAGGTGTTCCTCGAACTGCCCTGTATTGTGCTGTCTGCAGTTGTAGGATTCTGTAGTGTAGGCAGCGGATACATGTTTGACAATAACCAGATGCTTTCCTCAGTTACATTGGGCGTTGGTTCATTGTTCGTATCAACCTTGCAAACGGTCAATAGTTATTTTGGTTGGTCTCGCAGGGCAGAGGGGCATAGGATATCTGCGATTCAGTACGCCAAGCAACACCGGTTCCTGCTGATAGAACTATCACTGCCTCGTGAGGAGCGCATGACAGCAGGTTCAATCCTAAAAATGATCCGTAGCGACTATGACCGCCTTGCTGAAATTTCACCACCCTTGCCACCTGAATCAACGCAGTACTTCCAATCCAAGTTTGACAAGATACAGATAAGCAAACCGCCTGAAGTCAATGGTCTTGAACCGGTGAAGATCTACAAGGAGACACGCCTGTCGATTAGAATACCAGTTAGTCCTGTAAAATCTACCACAGATAATAATGCACTTGGAAGCATCACCAAGAAAAGAGAAGAAGTGGAGGGCGACCTTTAAAGATGGAACACACACGGACTTTGGTTATTTGCCGATGGACGACTATACACAACACCACGACAAGGATCGTCGTGAGAGGTACAGGCAGCGCCACCGGAAGGACTTGGATACGCACGACCCTAAACGAGCAGGATATTTGTCGTGGTACTTGCTCTGGGGTGAATCAACGAGTCTTGCAAAGAACCTTGCGTCCTACAAGAAGGCGCACCCTTCACTCTAAACAGGGTCTTCACATTCATCACACGGTTCTATGTGCTTTTGCTTGGTGATGAATCCAAGAATGTATTCATTCCTTTTTACCTTGTAGATGCTAAGATCAAACTGCGGTTGTGCTAATAGTGTTGCCGTACCAACATATACATCTTTGTACTCTCTATGGAACTTCGCAATCAACTTTATCAACGCAAGTTTGATGTCATTGTTTTCAAACACATTCGTATAGACCGGCGACAAAAACATTTCTATTGTGTTCTTCACGACAAAGCGCACATGCATAACATTAATGTTGTGTTTAACAAGTAGTTCAGCAGGTTCCATTGTATAGACGCAACAAAGATGCTGAGATGATACGAACGAGATTATTATTTATTATCTTGTTAGAAAAAGCAGTTGCCTTGTCTAAAAAAGTCATTGGAAAAAAGTATGTTCCCCCGGAACATTGATTCATATAGCAACACTTTCCAGCAACCACTTTGTCAAATTCCCACAAGATAATAAATAATAAACTATACATTCTGCGAGTTGTAGAGTTCCTGCCTGTCCCTTGTATGCAACATACGACCCGCCAACTCCTCCTTCTGTTCTATGCTTTTGAGCGACGGGTACTGATGGACGATGTAGGAGTGGCGCAGAATGTCAATGCCAACATGTTTGCCTGTCGCAGTAAAAGCGTCTGCAATCCTACCCAGTAGAGCGTCAGGGGTAATACTATTCGCACCAAGAAGGTATGTAGGAGTTGCTCCAAGATGACCGAACCACTCAGCAATAACTTTTGCAAGATCTTTTGAAACAGGAATCTTAACCTCTCCATGCGTCTTGCTGGTCTTATACTGCCTCATGATAAAAATAGGTTTCTTCTTACGCCAAATAAGTTCATTGCCGGTACTACGGCGCTTGTCCTCCCGTCCATAAACCTTGACAGCACCATAGTCAGCACGGAGCGGCGCATTCAGGGTGTAGAGCGATGTAATCAAATACCTCTGCCAGTCCTTCTCGCCCTTGTCCTTTGCCGCCAAGTCCCGCTGAACCTTGACTAAATCTGCGTACGGCACATAGTTAGGCGATAGTTGTGCGCTTAACACTTGCTTCTTCTCCTGAACCTTTTGGTTTGCAAAGAATACCTTCATCGCCTCATAGTATTCCTTAGGATACTTGTCAGCGCCAACCTCCCACTTGATCGCAGACAAATAGACCTTCTGTGCTGATTCGCCGCCCTGCTTTGCAATCCACGACAACACCGCCTTAGTGTCAAGCAAGTCAAGGTTCGCCTTCTTGAGACGGGCGACCGCAAGTTCATACTTCTTCTTAGTTAGGTCTCCCAACTCCCTCTTCTCTGCCATTTATTATTAGTATAAGTTTAGTTTTCTGTAAGCGAATCATTCAGGATTATACACGGAATAACTATTGGTAAGGAATGACAGGCACGGCGAGTCCGTCTTTTCAAAAATAACCATGTAGTACCGCCCAAACCACTCCTTCACATTACACACAATAAGCGAAGTAATGCCCCAACCGGTCTTGGAGAACTCTGCAAGGCGCTTAGGAGTAAAACCATTCAGGCAACGGGTAGAAAGAAGGAAGCACACCTTCTTTTCTGCCACTTCAATACACCTATAAAGACACTTGAAGACCATTGGTGTCCTCTTGCCGTCCATAGTGAAGAATGGCGGATTTGTAATGATGATATCGCACTTCTTATCGTATTCAAAGAAATCACGATCCCGTGTAATCTCACACCAATCCTTAGGGTTCTCAGCAGGAAAGTTGTCATAGAAAGCGCCACCACCGGCAAAAGGTTCAAGGAGGCGGTCAGTTGGTTCAATGCTAATACGGGCGATAAGGTCCTTGCATAACTGAATAGGCGTGTATTGGAATTCTACCGACTGATGATTCATTGCATATTACGCAGTTTTAAATAACAGATCAGGCACGAAGAACTTATCAACGCCAATCCACTTGCGGTTGCCCTTGCATGTGTAAGACAACCCTTTATAACAAAACAGATCAAGCATGGTGTCGCCTTCCTTACTATAGGAATTAATCATCAGTTCAACCAGTTCCTTAGGGCGTGTGCTGAATCCCTTGATGTCCCGCTTCATTTCTATATTGTGTGTCCTGAACCTACCAATGTTAGTGGTAACCACACCCTTCCTATCATTCCCATAATATCCCTTAGTTGTCATGTAGCACGACTTCCGTACATCATCGCCTATCTTCTGTGGATAATATACGCCCTTCTTGTTCTTCCATACAAGGATTTCCTCGGTGTCTCGTAGCGGTTGAATCTTGGAGATAAGTGGATTTGTATGACTATCCTTTTTCCAATACCAACTATGCGACGGCGGTTTTGGTGCAGACCGGATAAGTTCATAGTTGAACGGCACGGAACAATGAATCACAAGCATTCCAGTATCAGTCAGTAGGCGAAAGCATTCATCAAATACCCGCTTCCAGTCAAGTTTGCTGTCCCACTTCTGCTGCGTAGTACCAAACGGCGGATCAAAGTAAATCAGGTTGATTGACTTAGAAGGCATTGATTTCATAGCGTCAAAGCAATCTGCGTGGAAGAATGTTGCCATTTGTCTTAACGAACGAAAGTAGTAATAGGCGCTGAACTCAGCAACCATTACTACTATCATTATTATACGGGTGTGCTTTGTTTAAACCCCTTAAAACACTA
>JAUKPQ010082076.1:0-19853 GCA_032273045.1 Chloridella minuta | reverse complement strand
GACACAATCCCCTTGGTGGACGGTGGTTGGACGGGTTGGGCAAACTGCTATGAATTGGAAGATCGAGCAGAAAAGCCGCGCAAGTCTGGCTTTGACGATATGCCTAGCGACATTCCTTTTTGAGGTGAACCATGCTGCATCCAAGAGTCAGAAACACCGACCCTTTGACCAGCTGGCAGGCGGCAGGGTCTGCAAAAGACCTTGCCAGCCGCCACGCCCAAATCATTGTGGATTGCTTGACCAAACATGGCGCACTGGGTAAAGATGGCATTGCCGCCCTTACAGGCTTGGAATCCATGCAAGTGGCTAGACGGTTACATGAACTAGAACGTGATGGCGAAATCAGTTTGACGGGTCAGGTTGTCAAATCTAAGTCAGGGCGCATGGAACGCGAATGGAAGATCACACCGATACAAAGGGAATTAATATGATGCGTAAACGTCAAATCCAAGACCTTATGACACAAGATGAAATCATTGATATGGCAATACTTGAAGCAGAGTTTGTTTCTCATGGAAAGCCAAGTGAAGAGGAAAGCGAATTATTTGTTTGTACCGATAAAGATATTGTGCGCTTTTACAAACTGGTAGCCGCCAAAGAACGTGAAGCCGCAATCAAAATCATCAAAGAAACACCATTTAGCAACTGGTTTCCAGATGATGTGATTGAAGCCATCAGAGCAAGGGGACAAGCATGAGCAAAGCACAGCAAGTATTTGAAGCAATGATGCGAGCCAAAGGGCATACAGACTTCAGCGGCACAAAAGGCAGATACAACAACCCCGCCCTGCAAACCCGTTGGAACTACTTCTTAATGGGTTGGGAAATGCGAGGTGTTCAATGATTGCCACGGTCTTAGCCTTGGTGATTGGCGCAATTATTGGAGTTGGGACGTTGTTTCTTTTTGCTATTTTGTTGGCACACGTTCAAAGTGTGGACAATCCACCAGATTGGAGAAGTTCCCGCCCCAGCGATTCTTTGGATGAAGAGTTTCCCAATAAGCCCCAAGAGGGGCAAGAATTTCCTTACTCCAAATAATCTTGCCATCTTTGAAGAAATTCAAATCAATGGCGCAGCGTTTAAGGTGGATGCTGTCCATAGTCTTAGACCGACCTGTTTTAAAGTAAATGGCTTGCTGTTCAGGAGTCCGCGCCAATTCCCCACCAGTGACCACAAAACCCTGCTCTGTGGCGTACTGAATCAGTTTGCAGGCATCCAATAGGAAAGCCGCTTGTTCGGTGCTTAAACTCATTTCTTCCTCATTTCTGCAAGTTTTTCAACCGTGCGCCCACCAAAGTAAGCGCCCATGATCAGCATTCCCCAATTGCCCAGCAGGGTCACATAGGATTCGTTTGCGTTGTACCCGTAGGCACTCATCATGGCAAATAGGAAATAGCCCAAGAAGATGGCTATAAGGGACATGGGGCGTATATTCTTAGACAACCATGAATCACTAGACATATCTGATTTCCAGCGGTCTGTGACGTTGTCATCCTCATTCTTAGCGGCATCAGCAAATAATTGCAGTTCAGCCAGTTCCATCTTGGCTTTTTCAATTCCCAATTCCAACAGGCGTTCTTCATGTTCAAATTGAAGTTGGCGCAGCTTGGATACATCTTCAGGGGTTGGGTTATCAGGAATCTTTACGCCAAGGGTGTTTTCAACTACTTCCTTGCCTTTGGCTTGGATGGCGCTAGACAGTAGCGTTAACCCGTTTTGGGCAAGGCTACCAAGTAGGGATGCAACTATGGGAATCATTTATCTTCCTTTTTGAATGTGGTTTTCATTCCGGCTCTATCTTCCAAAATAGCAATATGCAGGCGATTGACTTGAATGTCATCCCTGTTCTTTTGGATTTCTTTTTCCAAGTCTTGGCGCAACTTTTCTCTTGCCAATTCAGCGCCCGTGTTGCTAGCTTGTTTATTGTCAGAAGTCACCACTAAGCTGATTTTGCTGTTTAAAATGGTCACCTCATGGGACAAGTTAGACAGCGCCGACATAAGGTAAACAACGCAAGAAAACAATAAAGGCAACAAAGCAAACGTGATTTTTTCAACCAAAGCGCTTTTGGTTTCCATCGCTTGTATTTTTTCCTCACTCATTTGTTTTCCTCCGCTTTATTAATCAATCTTTGCACTACTTCTTGCTGGCGCTTAGTCTCTTGCTTGGCTTCTAAAATGTCAAGATACATCATTCCAACGATTGGCAACAACAATCCAAACACCACAACCATGCTCAAAAAAGCTATCAAGAACCCCACTTGATGACCCTCATTTGTCGGATTGCTAGGAACAGGAGGTGGAGGTATGTAATAACTATCATTACCGCCCCGATTATTAACGCCCTGTCTTGAAGCTGGTTTAGCATTTTTCGCCGTTGCCATTGTGCGACCCTATCCTTTGCTTCCTGCTCTAATCTTTCCTTTTCCTGTTCAGCCTGCAATCGTTCAAACTCATCTTGAAACTTTGACCAAACCGCGCCAAGGGCTGGATCAACGCCATAGATTAACAATTCTCTTAACTCTGTGGCTTGGCGTTCCAATTCCATTTCTTTGAAAATGTTGTCAAGGGCTTGCGCTTTTAATGATTTATTCTTTGGCGGGTTTTTCTTTTGTTCGGCAGCGGCGGTTTTGACTTGTTCATGGGCATCAAAAAATTGACCGATGTAATTAGAAATCTCCATTGTGATGGCAGAGACATCTTTGGCAACAGCTTTTGCATCCTTGTATAACGCAACGCCTTGCTTGATGGCGGCGATAGCGGCAAGGGCGGCTGTGAATGGATCAATTTTTGTTCATCCAATGACTTAGATAACCCACAGCAGAGGACAAAGCAGACACTAGCGCCATCCCCGCCCAAAACCCTCCGCGCCCTTGATTTGCAAGCGCCACTAGCTTTTCAATAGATGATTCCAATTTATCAATCTTGGTTTCCATTTGATCGAATCGGCGTTCATAGTCTTGAACCTTTTGCCAAAGCACCCCGTATTTAACTGGATCAATTTCCATGATCAGCTTTTCATCACATACGCAAGGGCGTAGTACGGGGGAAGATTTGCATTTGTTCCAGAAACACCACTTGACGCATTGGTTGTTGCAACGGTAATTCCAGTAGTGTTTGAATTTGTTGTAAATGTAGTGTTGGTGTTTGGAGTTCTAGGAATTGTTTCACTTCCACCACCTAAAGAAGCACTTGATACTGCAATCATGGAATGGGTGTGACCGGGATCTGTTACCGTAGATGTTGCCGTGTGGGTGTGTGAAACAACAATTGCATCTTTTGAACCACCAGTAGCCGCAACAGAATAAGTTGACCCTGCGCCAACAACAAATCTATCACGCAAATCAGGTGTGCCGTTTGTGCCATCACACAAATACCAACCAGTTGGAACGCTACCAATTGATCCATACCATAGCGAAATCATGCCTGTGGGAATGGTTGTGCCTGTGCTTGTATTTGCTACACCAATAATTCCATAAAGATTATCGTATGTGCCAAGGGTTGTGCCAGCAGAGGTTTTGACAACAAACTTATAGTTATAGCCATAGGTCAGCCAAACTTCATTAGGCAGGCGACCAGACGAATCCAACACAATAGGATTTGAATTTGCAATTGTGCCGTTCACATCTGTATAGGTAGCCAAGGGCGTGGTTGAGCCAGCTTGGTAGGTATAAATCAGACCGCCATTCAATGGCAATCCTGTGTTGTCAAAGAATTGCTGACCGTTGCCAATAGGCGAAAGATTAACTGCCATGATGCGTCCTTATTTGTTCAAATCGTTGAGTTTATTTTGCCCTGTTTGTTGCCCAAGCGCCTTAGCTTTTTCCATTTCTTTTTGGGCTTTTATGGCTTCTTTACTTAAAGCTCTTGTTGCCATCTTTTCTGATGCCCTTAAGCCAGTTTGACCACCAATGTAAGCGCCAATAGCAGCGCCGGGCGCATCAGCGATAGCACCCCCAATGGTTGCCCCCGCACCTGTTCCTAACTTACCCAAATTGCCCTCAATTAAGCCAACGCGCCTTGCCTGCAATGCCGCGCCCTCATAACTATGGATGCCGGGGACTATCTGACCAACTGTGTTCAACAAATGAAATCTACGCACTTCATCAGGCGGGAATGTTTCCAAAATCTTTTCGCCAATCACTGAATTCATGGTTTTATTGGCAGAGTTTTGATTCCATACGCCCATTTTGTCAGAGCCAGCTTTAAAGACTTCACGGGCTAAAGCACCATCCATTTCAGCAACAGCGGCAGCAGCGGCTTGGCGTAACTCTTGAGGAACTGGCGGCAAACCCTCAGGCGCACCCCTGACTCGACCATTTGCTAATTCGCTAAAAGTGTCGCGTATGTGTCGCCATTCATCTTTACGCAAATTATTTAATGATGACAAAAGTTTTTCGGGGGCAACTTTTGCAGTAACAGTGCCATTTTCTCCAACTTCACCAAATAATCTTTTAAAACCATTTGACCCAAGAATAGTTTTTTCAACTTGATGGATTTTGTCGCCGAGTTTGTATAACGCAGGATCAGCAACCGCAGCAATGTCTTTGTCAATTGCTTGGTTAATTTTGCGAATAGTGTTGGCTCTTTCGGGAGTCCATGTACCCGGTGCATTATTGCTTTTGCGAACAGCATCAAAAGCCGCAACAGAACCAGCTGGCGCTATTTCTCCATTTGGTAATTCAAATCCAACAGTTTTGGCTAATTCAAGTTCTTTTTGTGCGCCTTTTAAAAAGCCCAAAGTTCCATCTTTTTCGGCAGTTGCTAATTGTTGAGCATTACTAAAAAATGAATCTGCGTTATTAGTGTTGATTCGTTTATTGCCCATATTTTTAAAAGCCGAATCGTAAATTTCTTTTTTCGATTGATTTAAATATCCTGTTAAACTTGATGATGCCATATCTTCACGGTCTACACCATATGCAACATCATTTAAAAAATTGCCACGTTGCTCGTCATTTGTAAAAGTTTTTCTTGCCCCAGTAGCATTGACACGATCTTCAGCATACTTGGATAAGGCAATTTGTTCTTTGGCAATTTGTTCTTTGAATAGCTGTCCTTCAGGCGTATCTAATTTGGCTTTTGTATGCTCATTGCGGAGTAAATTTTCGTTACCTGTGACTACGCCGGGCCTTACACCAACATCCGGCATAACTTCTTGAACAGCTTGTGATCTTAATATTTGTTCGGTAACAGGAACATCTGTTGGGGTCTTGGAAAGTTTAATTTGTGGGAATTGACCGCGAACAGTTTCTTCGCCAGTAATCTTTCCAGCAAAAGGATTGGTTTGTGCAGCGGCTGCGCCCGCACTTCCTGCTGGCGCTTGACGGGCTTCAAATTGTGCTTGTGCTTCTTTTTTGGTAAGTTTAGGTTTAAGAATATCTAATTCACCAGTTGGCTCATTTAAATATTTAATAGCCTCCTTAACTACTGGCGCGGCTTCTTTAATTACTTTTGGCGCAGCAGTAGAACCAATCACAACCATGTTTCTAATGGTTTCAGGCGGGAAAGTAACGTTATATTTTTCTTTTAAGTTTTCAGATATTTGCTCAGGGGTCATTCCCAAAACATTGAACATTTTGTTAACTTGTTCGCCAATTAGATCAGTAACACCGCCTAATGGTTTTTGATATTTTTCTTTTTCTGTAATTCCAAAAATTCTGCCAAGTGGTTTATCAATAACACTAGCCACTTGTTGCCCAATTGCTTCTGCTGTTTTTGCGCCTTGTTGCAATTGAGAGGGTGTTTTTATTGAAAATAATGGGCCTTCCATTACAAATGGAGTAGCCGCAGCTTGAACCGATGCACCCAAAACTGTAGGCACAATGCCATAAAGTGTGTCAATAGCGCCAGCCACATTTTCTCGTACGTTAAACTTTTCCTTCAAATTCTTATCTAAAAGTTGACGCACATTGTTAACAGGCTTCTGTTTTTGGGTATCAGTTGCTGGCTCTTGTTGTGCGCTTGCGGTGCTTTCAACTTGTGGCTGGCTTGGTTGTTTGGCAGTTACAGATTTACCTGACAAAAACGCATCTAGTGCATCACCTGATGTTTGGGGGGGTTGTGCAACTTGGTCAGGTTGTAAATCAGGGCGAATGTTTGACATAGCGCTTGGTTTACGCGCTATTATTGAATCTTTAGATACTCTAGAAATTTCTCTTATCAAAGCCGCCGCATCAGCTTCAGCCATCTTGTCGCCTTTTGCCGCTGATGCTTGTTTTTTCTTCAATTCATTTTCAAGAATTGCTCTTTGCTGTTGGTCACGCTGATTTTGCGTTTCAGAAGATACGCGATTGCTGCTAGATTTTGGGGGGCTTGCTACCGCTGATCCACCACTTAGAAATTTTTCAAGGTCATCCATTTAGAAATCCTCTGGGCTAAGTGGTTCTACTGGCACACCAGTAGCAGCCATGCTTTTTAAATTTCTGTATTGCTTAAGAATTGTTTTGCGTTTTTTTTCTGATGGAAATAATTCTTTAAATTTGCTTTCCATCTTTTTGGGATCAGATTCATTTTCCAATATGTTCATGGCTTCAAAAATTTTGGTATCTCTAGCATTTGCATTCCATGCTTGCTGATAAGCCTTCATGTTGTTGTCGCCATACTTTTGACTGAATTGCTGGGCGCCACTAGCTTGCATATCAAGATTTCTTTGATCAGCCTGCACCCTACTAGCAATTTTTACCAACACATCAGGCGGCACTTTAATTGTGCCATTTGCCACCGATGCCATGTCTAATCCTGCCACAGTTCCACCAACAGAACCCATTGCTTTGGAATTGGTAATAGCCATGTTTGCCAAATCTTTTGCAAGCAAATCGTATTGATCACTTCCAATTGCCATGCGAATTTTTTGTTCTACCTTGCCTGCCACACCGCCTTTTTCAAAATACAATTGATCGCCAATTTTGTTGGCTTGGGTAATTACTTCTTCAACATTGCGGCGACCTTGGGCTAAATTAGCTTGAGCATTAACCAAATTGTTCCTGTAATCAAATCCAGCCGTTTGATCTTTTTCCTCAGTTGGCATGGCTTGATAGGGTTGATCTGATCTTCTTACTGGGAATGGCAAACGCACACCCGGCGCAACCTCAGACCCAGCCGCGCCAGTTGTAGCGCTAGTGGTTGGTGTTTGCGATTGCAAACCTTGTGGAATGCTTACTTCCACCTTTGGTTTTTCGTTACCAATGCTTGGGGTTGTTGTTATTACTCGACCTTGTGCGTCTAATGCGGCTTTTGTTCCAAACAGTGTTTGTTGTTGCTCTGGAGTCATTAGAGTCGCAGCGCCTGCAATTGCCTGTCCGGGCAAGTTAGGGCCTGACTGCATTGTGTTAGTCCAAGTGGTTTTGTAGGCATCAAGAAGTTTATGCAAATCAGGGTTGTCAGGATTTTCTTGCTTCATCAAATCCATTTCGGCTATATAAGCATTTTTGTCCTGAACGCCCAATCTACCCAAAATACTAAATCTTTGAGCAATCATTGATCGTTGATCTTTAGTTAAATTTTGTTTGGCGCTAATGGCTTGTGTTTGCGCTTGTCCTAGTGTGCTGTATTTACTGATGTACTCTGAGCCAGTTAAAGGCGCAATCTTTGGCACAGACGCATTAATTTTGTCTAAATCAATTCTTCCATTGGTTTGAAAATTATTTGGGTCAGCAAAGAATGTTTGCATATTTTTGCGTTCAATTTCTTTTTGTTCTTCAACGCTTAAAGCAATTTCACCTGTACGCGATGTTTGTTTTGCTTGTTGCAGCAACTGAGGATTCATCTGTTGCGCTTGCTCAAAAGTTTGTCTTTGTGTTTGCAATTGTTGTTGCGCTTGCTTAACCGCCAAAGGATTTAATTGTTGCGCTTGTTGGAATTCTTGTGCGCCACGGGCAAGGTTAACCATGTCAGCAAGTGACATAGCTGCTGGTGGTTTTATGTTTTGTGCAACAGGATTAACTGAAAAATCTGCCATTTTTTATCCTTATGACGGTTTAAATGATATACCCGATGCACCGCCTGAACTTGAATTGCTTGGAGTAAATCCATAATTAGCTGGCGCAACGTTATAGTTAGTTGGCGCAACGTTATAGTTAGTTGGTGGCGCACCTCGTGAGCTTAATAAGCTAGGCAACGCATATGAATTAGCAGCCCCTTGTAGACCGCCTGATAACGCATTTGCGTAACCAACTTGACCGCCAGCTATTGCGTTACCGCCGCCGATTGTTGCCTGCCCAATATTTCCAGCCACGTTTTGGGCAAGTTGTGATGTTTGACCTTGGGCATTCTGACCAATTCCAGCAATGCCCGCCAAAGTGTTATAGATGCCTGTTCTTTGGGTTTGAAAACGATTAAACGCATTTGCAAATTCTTGGCTTGCTGCACCTTGTCCGTAGTTTGTCAAACCTTGCAAAGCATTACCACCAACCAAACCACCAGCTTGATTTGCCAAGTTTGTGGTTGCCAAATTTCCTTGCTGAAGTCGGAAGTTGTAACTTGGATCAATTCCCGCCTCAAAGTCCTCTTGACCAAATTGTTTGGTGAAGTAAGGCTTCATACCAGCAATGTCACTTAAAGCGCTATAACCAGCTTCTCTGTAAGGGCGCTGTTGTTCATTTTGAATATTGAACATTTCTCGCTGTTGGGCAATAGCTTCCCTTGTGGCGGCGGCTTGTGTTTCAGCGGCTTTTTTTGCACCGCTGGCGCCAATTAACCCACCCGCAATACTTGCGCCACCACTTACTAGTGCAACTGTTGTCCAAGTCATGTTATTCCCCTTTTATTTCTAGCGGTTTTAATTTATTAGAAGAATCAAACAACGCAAGATCATCTGGTTCAATCAATTCTTTTTCCAATTTATCCAAGTCAGTTTCTGCGCTGTTGTGAAATGTGATGCCAATTGCATCAGTTACCGACAAGGTCACCCGCTTAGTGCCGGGTTTGCTCTGCACAATGTCCCCAGCATATAGGTGCTTCATGCCGCCCTCAGTCCACGCAATTATTTCACCTTTAGCGCACAAAAAGAAATGATCTTTTTTGTGTACCTTGCCAACAATCAATGTGCCTGCCGGGCGGGTTAACTTTCTTGCATACATCCCCGCATGGAAATAATGTTCTGTTTGCATGGCATCAGCCGCCAATTGCAGTTCGGATCTAGGCATGGCAGACATTTCCATTTGCAGTCTTTCGATCTGCTCACGGGTTGGCACATTGTTTAAAAGCAAATCGTTCATTGGTTGTAATATGGCACTTTGTAAGCCACGCCATTCACGGTTATGTTGATGAACCCCACAGGGTTTGCAGGCAATGTTCCTGACCCCGCCGTGGCGGTAGTCGCACTTGTGAAGTTCAACAAGTTAATGAAGAACTGTTGCCACGCCCGTGTTGGTCTTTTAGTCTGTGCGTCCAAAAACTCCGATTGTGGGTAAGGTTGCGTTTGAATTACTGGAAGCAATGCCATCAGTTTTCCCCTACAGTAGATTTCAAGTTGGCTGAAATTATGACCGCCTTAACAGGGTCAGAAATTGAAACCTCAAACACTCGATCCCTTGCTGTCCCCAACCGCCGCCAAATGGCACGGTTAGCATACTTTCCAATCAAACCAATGGTAGTCCAATGCTCATTTGACCAAGTAGAACCGCCGTTGTCAGACCACCGCAGCATAGCTTGGGGGTTATCGCCTTGTCCTGTGGAAAGACCAACGCCGGGCTGAAACTGAATCTGCAATTCATCAAAATATTCCCGCTGAAAGTCAGCCACCAAATGCGGCGCACGGCGCAAACGTCTAACGTGTTGCCCATCATCTGTGTAATTCAGCGGATCAAGTTTGTAAATCTTGCCGTTAGAGTAATCCCCAACCAGCACCAAACCTTGGAACTGAGCGCAACAATTACCCCTTGCACGTTCATACAAACCCAAATTGTTTGTATATAACCATTTGTGCCACATCCCTGAAGTTACGTCATAGCACCAAGTCAGGTTAATTGAGGGAAAGCTAATGACATAAACTTCATGTCCCTCTAATTGGTAAGTCCACGCAATAGCATTGCTAACCACTTGATTGGTCAAAGAGTTTTCAACCGCATGGGTGGAAATCCTTGTGGGTACATAGCCATTCATTTGCACAATTTGGGCTTGACCGCGAATGTTTCGGCTTAAATATGCAAATGAATTGCCAAGCCGCGCCACGCTAAATTTGGCTGCAATGCCGTGCTGAGTCGATGTGCCAGGGATTCTTTGAAATGGGAATGGGCTTGTTCCTGCATCAACCCAAACTTCGCTAGAAACCTCACCCATCAAATAAATTTCGCGGTGGTCAACAATTAAGGCCACCAAATCATCAGGCGCGCCGTCTTTGCTTCCAAAACTCAATGCTGGCGAAATGGGAGACAAAGCCGCAGATGCACCAAATTGCTGAGTATCAGGGCGGTTATAGACAAAATAATTGTCCACAATATCAACTGAACTACCGCTAGTGAATGCGCCATCTGAACTAGGCAAAACCGACCAATTCAAGCCATATAGCGTTCTTGAAGTGACCGTTTGGGAATTGTTGACCGTGTATGTTCCAACGCCCCCTGTGCCTGTTCCAAGGGCTGTAATGATGGTTTCTGCAGTTACCGTTGACCCTTGAATTGTTTGGCCAACATATAACGTGCCGCTTGTTACCGCAGTTACTGTTAAGGTTGTTCCTGCAATTGATCCTGTAACAACTGCCCCTGCTGTGGCGCTATTCATAATTGCGGAAGTAGCGGTTTGGCTTAAGTTAACAGTGTAAGTTCCAATACCGCCAGTGCCTGTACCCAATGCGGTTATCACGGTTTCTTGCGAAACACCTAAACCAAACAACGCCTGATTAATGGCAATTGTTCCATTAGTGATTGCTGTAACAGTTAAGGTTGTGCCGCTAATTGATCCAGTAAAGACCGCGGCAGATGGGCTAGAAATACGCCATGTATAACGGTTTTGTCCGTCAACAATGTACACATTTACGCCGTTGTCAGTAATGCCAACAATGCCAGAAGATGTGTTTAATTTGCCCACCATTGTGGTTGTGTAGATAGAAGTCAAGGCATAAACATACGGGCCACAAACCACCACCAAAATGTCACCGCCCGATAGGGTACGCATTCCCCTGACTTCTTCTTGGTTTTGGAAAAGCACCAATGAAGTCAGCCCCGGCGTTGGGTACAGCGCCACCACCCCACGTTCCCCTTGTTGCTTCAAAGGGTCAATTTCAGGCACAAAATTAATGCACTCTTGGGCATCTTGGTAGATGCTTGGCGCTTCGTAGGATGGGCCGACAAAGCCAAAATCTGCCATTATCTAAAGCCCCCATCCATGATGAAGCCAGCGTCTTTTGCCCGTCCAACCATCAACGCATCAGGGTATCGAGACACTTGCGCTGGGCGCATATTGGTGCGCTTGATTGTGGCTTTGGCTTGACCAGCAAAGGCGTTAATCATTTGAATTTGTGTAGCTGAAGCCTTGCCATACATAGGCATCAGACGTTCAGCCAAGCACCACCGCAGCGCCATGTTGTAGCCTTGGGGCAATGCGATTGTGTCGTACAAAGAACCAAATGTGCGGAAAATTGTGCTGGCAAACAAATGCAGTTCACCGCTAGATGGGTTTGGAAAAACATACAAAGTACCCAAATTTTCGCTGGGTTGGTAGTAAATCATCTTTGCCCACGGGCCGTTCAATTGCTTGATGCCCAAGGATTGATATTCTTCCAAACTAAGGATTGCCACAGGGTAATCCAAATAACCACCAGCTATGTTTGAGCCGCCTTGCTGAGTAGCCACGCGAACAAATGCTGATTCAATGGTTAAGGGGCGTTCATAGTAAGCAGTAATTGTTGTGCTTGCCACGGTTTGGGAAATGCTGACGGTGTATGTGCCGCCCTCGTTGACGTTGCCGCCCGCGCCAGTACCAAACCCCACAATGGTTGTTCCCGCGGCAATTCCTGTGCCTGTAATGGTCATGCCCATTGTGATAGCGCCAGAGATTACGCCATTCGCAGGAACGGTTAGGGTTGTGCCTGAAATTGAACCTGTAAAGGATGCGCCCACAGACCCAGACGGGCCAAGTGTGTATTGCACGGTATTTTGAACAGTCTGAAAAATGATTTCAGTCTTATAAAAGACCATCATGTTTTCATTTGACCATTGGGCGCACATATCATTCAGCATATCGAATGAGTCTTGGGCATCCTCCGCTGATGGTGATTCGCCGGCTGCCAATGCACCAATATCTTTGAGCGCCCTGCTAATAATGTCGTAAGGGGTTGTCATTTATTACACCTTTGGCACAAATTTCTGTGGTAACCAAGGGGCAACAACAACTCCATCCCCTATCAGGGACGCTAGTTGTTCCTCTAATCGTGATTTTATAAGGTTTACGCCGTTTTGGGTAGTCTCATTTTCAATCCATGATGCCACATCAGATTCGGTTACTTCATTAAAGGGCGTTTTTAGGATTTTGTCGCTAAACCACCAGTTGCCCTCAGTTTCCACCTTTTCGCCTGTGTCAGCTTCAGCGGTCACATGATATTTGGCGTGGGTGATTAAGTCGCCATCAGCGGAAATTTCAAGAATTTTCCAATCAAATGTTGTCATTTTTTTCCTCATCTGCGGGAAGTGGCGTATTGCCTTCTGCAAGCCATGCTTGAAACTCAGGATAATCTGCTGTGCAAGTCAATCGGCATTTGTTATCGTCATCAATGCGTGCGTAAATTTGTGGTTCGCCATCAACGGCGGGTAAGCATTTGAAAATCATAATTCAGCACTCCATCCAAGATAAGCATTAGTCGAATTGCTTTCTAAAAATACTGCTTGCCCAGTTGTTAAACCTGAAGCTACTGAAAAACTTACAAAACTCATAATTGTTGTAGCGTTTACAAATGTTGGAACTGCATTACAGTTTGCAGAACTAGATGAAGAATATCGAATCCTATAGTCTGCCGCTGTTCCATCTTGTTCAAGCGCGGTGGGATTTGTACGCATTACTGTTGGAAATTGAACTAAACCTCTTGCTTCTGTTGCGGAATTTACAAAAGCAGACCCAAAAGGCGAGTTGGTTATTTGCACTACTGACTTGTAATAGTATCGCTGACACAGCGCCAATTCAGTCCCATAAGGTCGGTAATCAAAACTCGTTGCTACAGAACCTTTTTCAAGCTGTACGCCTGTGATGTAGAAAGTAGCGCCGTTTGTGCCGACTACTGATGTTCCACCTGTTGCTGACAAATAATTTCCAGCCGCCCAAGAACCTGCTGTGCTGCTGTATGTTGATCCAACACCAAGTCCAAATTGCAAATATATACCAACACCATTAGTTGTAAGCCACGTGCCTGTTGTATCTCCAGCAATAGTTATAGTTTTTTGTTCCCAAGTGTTTGCGGATGAAATTGTGTATGTGAATGGATATGCCCTATTTCCAGCACTATTCCGCAGAGCTCCACCAAATGTACCTGTTAAACTTGAATTCACCCAAAAAGATATAGTAACAGTAGCTGCTGATGCAGTACCCCATGCTAAATCTGCAACATTTAATCCTTCAATCGGTTGATAAATAATAAAGTAATCTCCAGCTCCAATAGTTACAGCGGATGAAACAGTCATCTTCAACGAGTTTATAAACCCAGAAGGAGCTGTAGATACTCGCTGTGCAGTAAACTTAGATGCTTGAGAGTTTCCCCATTTAAAACGATCAGTCATATACGCATCTTGTGCAGGAGTAATAGATGCACCATTATTCCTTTGGTCAATCATCATCGCACCATTGATGATGCGGTTCTTGAAGCCAAATGTGTTTGGCGTGTTGACATCTGTGAATACGCCCGTGGATGGAGTTGTTGCACCAATAGTTCCATTGATTGGCCCAGAAAATCCTGTCGCAGCCAATATTCCAGTTGACGGGTTAAATGTTAACTTTGTGCTGGCAACATTCTCAGTTGTGATTGTTCCTGTTGTGGCACTTGTGAATGTCAAATAGCGAGTCGCGTTTGTGGTTGTGTCATCAGAAATTGTCAAACCACCTGTTGCGGCTGACCACGCAAAAGCAGATCCATTCCAAGTAAGAACCGTGCTTGATGTGGTTGGGGCGGTGATGAATGAAGTCGCGCCTGCACCTGTTTGGTAAGGAATCTGATTAGCTACGCCGCCGGCAAGATTTGTTGCCGTTGTTGCACTTGTTGCGCTAGTAGCCGTTGCCGCATTGCCGCCAATCGAAAGCCCAGACGCTGTGCCTGTCAATCCTGTACCCGCACCGCTAAATGATGTGGATGTAAAAACACCAGTAGATGGATTAAATTGCAGCTTGGTGGAACTGACGTATTCTGTTGTCAAATTCCCCGTGGTTTGGTTTGCAAATAACGGGTAACGTGTGCCTGCGGTGGTTGTGTCATCAGTGACCGTTGCGTAACTTGATGGGGTAACCCATGTGGGTGCGCTTGAACCATTGGATTGAAGAACTTGCCCATTTGTGCCTGTTGACCCATTAACAGCCAATGTGCTTGTCAACGATAAAGTTGTGAAATATCCAGCAGCGGCAGTTGTTGCCCCAATAGACATATTGTTTATTGTTCCAGCGGTTGCTGGGTTGACGGTCAATGTTCCTGTACCTGTTGGCGCAATAGAAATGCTGTAATTAGCAGGGTTCATATTGAATGCGCCATCAAGGGTCAAATTAACCCCACCGCCACCACCCCACTGCAAAACAGCAGTGCCGCCACTTGTTCTTAAAGAACCACCACCAGACCCAGCGGCATCAAAATATGAACTTACAAACTTTGTGTTTGCGGTAATTGTTGTGCCAGTAATTGTGTTTGGCGTTGTTCCACCAATTGCAGGAGGGGCAGACAAATCCAACGCGCCGCCTAAAGTAATTGTTCCAGAGGTTGTAATTGGCCCGCCAGTTAAGGTTAAGCCATTAACAGTACCAGCAGTTCCTACCGATGTAACCGTTCCTGTGGTTGGCGTAGCCCATGATGGAACGCCTGAAGCCAAGGTCAAAACCTGACCATTTGACCCTGCCGCCAAGAATGTGGTTGTGCTTGGCGCTGATTGGTAGGGCAATGATCCTGATGCCCCGCCAGCCAAATTTGTGGCGTTTGTGGCGCTTCCCGCGGTGGTTGCAGTAGCTGCATTACCCCCAATGGATAAACCGCTTGCAGTGCCTGTTAGATTCGTTCCTGCGCCGCTGAAATAGGTGTTAGCTGTGACTACTGTGCCAGTAACAGCCGCCGCAGTTGACCCGCCAATCGTAGTGCCATCAATTGTGCCGCCTGTAATTACTACCGAATTGGCGTTTTGGGTTGACATTGTGCCAAGCCCAGACACTTGCGTGTTTGCAATTGCAATTGCAGTATTGGTGACCGATGTGACTTGGCCTGATGCGTTAGTGACAAACACAGGCACAGCAGACGCTGATCCATACGTTCCAGCCGTACCTACTGGGGTGATACTGAATTGATAGGAAGATAGAGTCAAACCCGTGCCGGCGGTATAAACCGCAGTATTGGAAAACCGCACAAAGGTAATGGGGGTGACCCCAAGAGTCCCGCCCGGCAAGTTGGTGTCAACCCACGCAGACCCAGCCAACGTCACGCCATCCAAAACAAACAGATAAGCAGACAGCAATTCGTTATAAGTGTCAGCATCTGTGGATCGAGTCCATGCGCCAGCCGCAGCCAAATAAATGCCGTTATTTGCACCTGTTGTTTGGTCTTTTACCAATATGCGGTTTCCCGCTGTCAAGGTCACATTCCAATCACCGCCTGCCTGTACCACCAAGCCCGACAACGTAATATTGCCTGTGGTGGTGTAGTTTGCTGGCGCTTTAAATGCCAAACCTTGGGCGATTGCGTCCACATAGGCTTGATTCACAATCGAATCAGGCGAACTAGGGGCGCTTGAAATTGTTCCCGTGGTGGTAGCAATATTGGTAAAAACCCCAGTGGATGGGGTAGTTGCGCCAATTGTGGTGCTGTTGATCGTGCTGTTGGTAATGTTCAAACCCGATTGATTTGGGTTTACATTGGCGTAAAAAGGCGTCCCCGCTGGCCCAATCAGCGTGATCAAATCAAATGTCGGTTCAGGCTGAAATATCCCCTGAACTGGGACAATGTTTATGGTTTGGGTTTTGGCGGCTTCATTTGCCATATCAAACCCTTAACCCGCTTGTGCGGCAGTGATATACAGCGTGTTGGTGCTTGAACTGATGGCTTTAATGTAGAAAGGCGCTTTAGGGGCGGCAATCAACAAAGGAAAATTCATGGCTGCTGGCAACACAAATGAACCGCTACCGCCTGTGGATGCCACTGTGGGGGTGGTTACTGTGCTGGAATTAGACAATTCAACTGCGGCGACGCCTGAACCTGTGTTCAGCAATGCAACATAGTTGGTTTGGTCATTTGTGGTGGCTTCAATCAACAGCGCGGTACTAGCTGATGTTGTTAAATTTAGGGCGTATGTGCGACCGCTTGGGCGCATTACAGAAGTGTTGACCATGTTTAGTCCCTCAGTAGTTTGATGAATTATAGGCTTACAAATAGAAAAAGCCACCCCTTTTGAGGATGGCTTTTCTTAACTCATTCTCGATTAAAACTCGGAGAAATCGTAACCGTAAACAAAAATGTCCACAGTGCCGCTAGTGACTGCTGTGCCAACTCGAACATACAGGGTTTGTGCTGTCAATCGAGTTGCCTTAGTGCCAGCAACCACGGTGGAGTTGGTGACATAAGTTGAAGAAGTGTTGCTGGTCAAAGATGCGTTTGTAACGATCTCAGTGCCTGTTCCTGCGGGTGCTGTCCAAATAGCCAATGCGCCGCCGCTAACGTCTACGTTTGCGTTGGTGATAGCTACAAACTGCACGTTGTAGGAAGCTGTATTCAATACTGGGATGGTAACAATTGAATCACCAGTTGCAGAAATAGGAACTGCGCTTGCAAAGGCCAAAAGGCGAACTGCTTGGTTAGTTGCTAAATTGCTTGGGTGAATCGTTTGGGTAGTTGCTGGTCCGGGATTTGCCATGATATGTTTCCTTATCTAGATTCTGGACTGACGTGTTGGATCGTCAGACTTGTCTTGTACTGCTAGGTGGAATCCAGCAGGAAGTGTTGGTTGCCCTGGGTTGAGGCCTGCATGACGTGCGGCTTCATCACGAGTCATCTTATTCTCTTTAAGACGAGCGCTACCCATAATGCCGATGTCATCACCAGATACGGCAATACCAGCAGTCTTAGCCTTGTGTGCAGCAGCATCTCTAGCTGATAGAGCCTCGTCGTGCTTCGCAACAGCATCTTTAGCCTTGCTATTAGCAATAGCAGAAACATTCTGAATCTGACGTAGCTTATCTGGAGAGGTCATAGGATCAGCCATGACTTCAATCTTTTTGTTATGAATACGCTTTGCGTGTCCAATAGCTGCAGCAGCAGCGTCACGGGAAGCATTCCACGCTACGTGTGCAGTGCGGGCATCTTCCTTAAGCTGATCAGTGCGACCACTTACAGCCTCAGAGAGCTCACTTACGGGCATATCCATGATGGACTCACTAGTAGCGTCAGGATACTCAATCTTTCCTGGGCCGCGCCAATGCGGAGTGCCACCAGTCTCATGCAACATGAACTGACCAGGATTGTCCAGACGAACTAGGCCAGCTTCTCTTTCATTATGGCTGTAAGCCTCACCAAGGCCCCAAGGAGAGTCACCTGCCTGATTTGGCCTCGCACCGACCTTACCTGTAGCTACACGTACTTCAGGTGCTTCAGTGCGCTCACGGGCTTCTACAGGCTCTGCAGCAGCGGGAGCCTTAGCGATCTTCTTGAGAGCCTTCTCACTAAGATCAGAATCTTTTTTATAAACAGCCATTTGTACAATCCTTTGTGTTGTCTATCTTAAGTATATTTAAATGAGCTACTAGCGCTACGTAAAGCTAGATATTCTTATTTGGAAAGACCCAGTTAGTACCCCAACGCTCACATAGCGGACAGCCGGGCTCAGAGCCATCGTGAGACATTGCAACGTGATTGATTACATGGGCTACCGGATGGTTACCAACGGGCTTCTCAGGGGCTGGTAGGGTCGTTAAAGAGGCATTGTGACGCTCACCATGCGGATAACAGAACTCACAGCTCGAATGAGCGGTGTCTTCATGCTCACCTCTAAGGTGATCGAAGTGAATAGCGTCATCTTCGTCCTCAGCAGCCTCTTTTCTGCACCCAGGACAGTTAACTTGCTGATGTTTGAAGTCTGCTTCAGTAGCTGGATTCGCATGATTGCCCTTGTCATGCTCTTTTTGGAGCCTTCTAGGCATAAATTGATCAACTTCTGGGTTCATAACACCCATCTTACGGATAGCCACTGCTTAGAAACCCCTAAAACACTGAAAATTTTGGGACGTCCGCCGATTTTGCTCCAAATTTCAATGATCATAGATAGTTAACGTCTTGAATTTCTTTCAAGTTTGCAGTCAAGACAGGTAGGATGCATTAGTGCATGAATAGCTTTATGCTCAGGTAGAACATCTGCATGATATCTAACAAAATGACTCATTTCTTCATCAGGATGACTAGCTAAAGCTGTTAATTGATCCTGAGTAACATGGTGTGCATACTTGTCAGGATCACCAATAAAAACTTCTTCTAGATCATTAAAGGCTTCGTGCCCCTCTGGTCCCAAAACTCGCTTCATTGTATCATTGACATAGTTTTTTCTTTTAGCGACCACCCGTTCATAAAGAGTTGGCTCAGCATTAAATTGAGGATCCTGCGGGTTCATACGACCACATTACCTTAAAACTCGGCCACTGTATAGCTGTATGGGTCGCAATAGCCCGTCTCACCTGGCAATTCGTTTACTGATTATCATTTAATGGTGTGCCCCTCGTGCAGTGGTTCTTATCGAGGCGGTAGCCTGCCTTGATTGCGGGTTCTCACCCACTGTGACCGCGACTACTCAACGCTTCGATAAGACTCCTCTCTCTCTTACAGTGGGGGTGGGCTTCACGCGCCTGCCCCCACACTAGGGCATACATCTTTCTGGTCTAGGTAAAGCGCCTATTCAGGTATAGCCCTCTTGCAAGATAGGAGACTGCTATGACCAAAGTAGCAATCACCGCTGTAAGAGCAGCCGTAGCGTTTGACGCTATGGAAACTGCTGCCGAGACAACCGCTTGGGTAGTAGGTGACTTGGACTCTTCCATCTCACCGTCTGCCCGTGTACAGCGTTGGGCAATCGCTGCTACCAAGGCAGGACTCTCCATTCAGGAGTTTGTCCGTGCCCTGCCATCAGTGATGTCACTTAGGGAGGTCAAGGAGGTTGGTTTCGTTGCTCACCGAGCACAAATCACCAAGTTGCTCCAGTCCTATGTGGCTGCTGTTCACCCAACGATTGACCTCAAGTCAATCGTCAAGTTGGTAGATGACTACACCGCGGGGTGGAAGAACGTGTCTCACGAGACACTGACTGCCACATTCGATGCTATTGACGCATTGTCCCTTGGTGCATTCCTTGACGCGTCAATCCAACAGCGTAAGGCACACGATAAGTACCGTGCCGATAACGCCAAGGCACGCACGTTCCAGAAGATCAAGGACGGGTACATCAAGGATAAGAACCTTGGTACCCCGTACGAGACGCATCTGGCTGCTCTCAAAGAGGCATACAACGTGGAGTAGTGTCTCCACAGCCTCCGTCCTGAGTATGACGCTAAACTGCTCATTCTCTCAAGAGAGGGAGGGCTGGGGCTTATGTCCCAGCCTTTCTTTATGCTCATAGTCATAGCCTGTGGGCGTAAAGAGGGGCTTGATCACACCAGTGGCTTTGGCTACTGCTGTGCAGTAACTCTCATCATTGAGAGTACCACC
>JAUKPQ010081966.1:0-19879 GCA_032273045.1 Chloridella minuta | reverse complement strand
ACGCCGGGATTGATGGCGCTGACTGCGGCGTAATCGATGCCCAGTTTCTTGACCACACCGGGACGGAAGTTCTCGGTAATGATGTCGGCCTTGGCAGCCAGTTTCATGAAGATTGCCTTGCCGCGCGGATCCTTCATGTTGATGCCGATGCTTTTTTTGTTGCGGTTCAGTACGGCAAAGCAGTAGGACTCGCCATTGACCTTGGGTTCAAAGCGTCGCGAGCCGTCGCCCTCTGGGAAGTTCTCGACCTTGATCACCGTGGCGCCCATATCTCCCAAAACCATGGTGCAATAGGGGCCGGCCATCACGGTGGTCAGGTCGAGGATGGTTACACCTTCAAGCGGTAAGGGCATATGCAGGCTCCGGAATGCGGCAATGCCGCACCGGGCATTGCACGTAAATCATCGTAAAAAGCAATTTTATCCTGCGTCGCTGCTCAGGGGTAAATGCGGTTGATCGGGCGGGAGATTTGCGTCGATAATGCCGATCCCGCATGCCATAAAACAACCCGGAGGAAATCATGCGCAAAACATCCGCATTGCTGCTGTTGCCGATGGCCGCGCTGATGGCGCTGTCATCTGCAGTATTGGCGCAGAACTTTCCGGCGAAAACCGTCCGCGTCATCGTGCCGTGGCCTCCCGGCGGCTCCAATGACATTGTCGCCCGTCTGGTCGCGCAGAAGCTGACCGAAAACACCGGACAGCAGTTCATCATCGACAACCGCGGCGGCGCCTCGGGCATCGTCGGTTCGGACGTCGTGGCTAAGAGTCCCGCTGACGGTTATACCTTCATGATTCATTCGACGACGCATGTGTCGAATCCGCATCTGTATAGTAAGATCCCCTACGACACGATGAAGGACATCATCGGCATTGCGCCGCTGGCGCGGCAAGTCGGCATTCTTGTCGTGCATCCGTCGCTGCCGGCGAGTACGGTCAAGGAATTCGTTGACCTTGGGCGCAAGCGTCCTAACCAGATCACCTATTCGTCATCGGGCAACGGAAGCTTTGTCCATCTTGGCATGGCGCTGCTGGCTTCGATGAGCAACACCAAGCTGGTGCATGTGCCGTATAAAGGCGGCGGTCCGGCCGCGGTGGCGATTTCATCGGGAGAAGTGCAGGCGATGATGGCGACGGTGGGTTCGGTGATCCCGCATATCAATGCCAAACGCCTGCGCGCAGTGGCGGTGACTTCCGATGAGCGGATCACGCAATACCCGCAGATCCAGACTATCGCTGAAGGCGGCGTCAAGGGTTACGAATTTACCGCCTGGATCGGCGCGCTGGGGCCGGCTGGTATGCCGAAGCCCGTTCTTGATCGCCTGAACAGCGAAATGCATAAGGCACTGCGCGACAAGAATGTTGCCGAAAAGCTCAGCTCGCAGACGCTGGACCCGATGTTCATGACGCCGGAGCAGTTCGCGGTGCGACTGAAGTCGGACTACGACAAATACGCCAAGGTCATCAAGGAGACCGGTGCGCGTATTGATTGAGTAATGATACCCGGCGAATACGATTCCGCCGGAACGATATATAGGAGAGAAGACTTTGACTATTACCCGAACACTGATGTTGTGCGTGCCCGCCGTGCTGGCTTCGCTGCTGTCGCCAGCCGTGCAGGCTCAGGCCTATCCGGTCAAGCCGGTGCGGATGATCATTGCCTGGCCGCCGGGCGGCGCCAATGACATTGCCGGCCGAATCGTCGCTCAGAAACTGACCGAGACCACGGGTCAGCAGTTCATCGTTGATAACCGCGGCGGTGCGTCGGGCATCCTCGGTTCAGATGTCGTGGCAAAAAGTCCACCCGACGGCTATACCATCCTCGTGCATTCCGCTGCGCATGTCTCGAATCCACATCTTTACAGCAAGGTGCCCTATGACACGCTGAAGGATTTTGTCGGCATTTCCCCTCTGGGCAGGCAGGTCGGCATGCTGGTTGTACATCCCTCGCTGCCGGCGAAGACGGTCAAGGAGTTGCTTGATCTGGCGCGCAAGCAACCCAACGCGATCACCTATGCGTCATCCGGATCGGGCAGCTTCGTCCATTTGGCGATGGCGCTGCTCAATTCGATGGGCGGCGTGAAAATGGTCCATGTGCCTTACAAAGGTGGTGGTCCCGCCGCTGTGGCGATTTCATCGGGCGAGGTGCAGGCGATGACGGCGACCGTCGGTTCGGTGATCCCGCATGTTTCGTCGAAGCGTCTGCGCCCGGTGGCAGTGACTTCCGAGGATCGCATTCCTCAGTTCCCGGAGGTGCCGGCCATCGCCGAGACTGTGAAGGGTTATGAATTTACCGCTTGGGTCGGTGTGCTCGGACCTGCGGCCATGCCGAAGCCGATCGTGGACCGCCTCAATGCCGAGATTCAGAAAGCACTGAAAGACAAGGGCACCTCCGACAAGCTGATTTCGCAGACTCTGGATCCGATGTTGATGAGCCCGGATCAGTTCGCTGCCCGGCTGAAGTCGGACTTTGATAAATACGCCCGACTGATCAAAGAGACCGGGGCGAAGGCGGAGTAGAATCGCTGAGACTTATTGTTATTGGACAATTTGACGCCCGGAACAGGGCGCACTCGGAGGAGTTGTTGATGAACAAGACAGCAGCAGCACTTGCGGTCCTCGCCGTTATGGCGGCCGTTCCGGTGTCGGCTATGGCACAGGCCTATCCGGCAAAAACCGTCCGTGTGGTGATTCCTTGGCCAGCAGGTGGTTCGAACGACGTTGTAGGCCGTATCGTGATGCAGAAACTGTCCGAGGCACTTGGTCAACAGTTTGTCGTCGACAATCGCGGCGGTGCGGCCGGTTCTATCGGCGCCGATATCGTGGCGAAGGCACCCGGCGATGGCTACACAATCATGGTGCATTCGACCACGCATGTCGGTAATGCGCATCTCTACGGCAAAAAGCTGACCTATGACACGCTGAAGGATTTCACCGGCATTGGCATGCTGTCGGCTCAGCCCGGCGTGCTGACGGTACATCCCTCTTTACCAGTAAAAACGCCGAAAGAATTCATTGCGCTGGCAAAATCCCGTCCGGGACAGATCAACTATTCATCATCGGGCAACGGCAGTGCGCCGCATCTGCAGATGGCGTTGCTGATTTCGATGACGGGCATCGACATTACGCATGTCCCATACAAGGGCGGCGCGCCGCAGGTGACCGCACTGCTGGCCGGTGAGACCCAGGCGTCCTTTGCCACAGTCGGTACAGTGATCAACCATATCCGCGGCGGTAAGCTGCGTCCGCTGGGACTGGGTTCGACCAAGGCCAGCAAAGCGTTGCCCGGTGTGCCGACGCTGGCCGAAGCAGGGGTTCCAGGTTATGACATGAGCCCGTGGATCGGCGTATTTGCGCCGGTGGGTACGCCGAAGCCGATCATCGACAAACTCAATGCCGAGATCAACAAGGCGCTGGCCTTGCCGGATGTAGTCAAAAGTCTCGAGAATCAGGCGCTTGACCCCGCACCCAGCACCGTCGACCAGTTCAATACGGCGCTGAAGGTGGATTTTGAAAAATACGGCAAGCTGATTAAGCTGACCGGAGCCAAAATCGAGTAAGTTCAAGCTTGAGCAAGGTTCAAGGATTCCGGGCAACCGGAAGCATTTAAACCGGGAACGCGGCGTGCCATGGTGGATGCGCCGGCTCCCGGTGTTTATTTTCAGGAGTCATTCAAGATGGATCTGGGTATCAAGGGCGAAACCGCGTTGGTGGTCGGCGCCAGTGAGGGCATCGGTTACGAAAGCGCGAAGGGCCTGCTCGAAGAGGGCGTAAACGTGATGATCTGTTCACGCAATGCGGAAAAGCTCAAGGCTGCAGCTGCGCAACTGGAGAAAGCCACCGGCCGTACGGTACGCTGGTTCGCCGCAGACGTCACCAAAAAGGAAGACGTGGCCGGTCTCAAGAGCTGGATTGCGAAAGAGGCGCCGGTGCTGGATATCCTGGTTTCAGCGGTCGGCGGCAGCCAGCGCGCCCTGTTCGAGGAGCTTGATGACGACGCTTGGTATGCCAATTACGAGTTCAACGTGATGGGCGCTGTCAGAACCATCCGCGCGGCGCTGGAGCCCTTGAAGCAATCAAAGACCGGCGGTCGCATCGTCATTCTCGGCGCTGCCGGACCGCGCATGCCTTATCCGCATCAGCTGGTGTCGAATGTGCACAAGGCCGGTTTGATTGCGATGGTAAAGACGCTGGGCGTCGAATTCCGTCCTTTCAATATCCGCGTCAATTCGGTGTCGCCGGGACGGACGATGACCGGACTGTGGACTACTCGCATCGACAAACTGTCGAAGGAGCGGGGTGAACCGGCGGAAAAAATCATCGACGAGTTCAGTCACGAAATTCCGATGGGCCGTTTCGGTCGCCCTGAAGAAATCGCGCCAATGGTGGTGTTTCTGTCCTCACACAAGACGAGCTATGTGACCTGTCAGTCGATCCTTGTCGATGGCGGCATTGCTCGCGGACTGATCTGATTTCCGTTTGATCGTCCGTATTATGGCGAGGGCCTTTTCCGGCCCGCGCGCGGTTGCCCCGGCGCTTTGTTTTGTGCATTATCTACTGGCGCGCCGCGTCACCCAAAAATAACAAGACAACAAACGGCGCGCTTTTGGAGGAGCGATGAAGCGCGTGAATCGTTTTTGCAATTTGATTGTTGCCTGCGGGCTTGCATCCATGTTTGCAGATGCGACCGCACAGGCATTTCCCAGTCGGCCCTTGAGGGTGGTAAATCCGGCAGCGCCCGGCGGAAACAGCGATGTCTTTTTCCGATTGCTGCAGCCCAAGATGACCGAGGTGCTTGGGCAGCAACTGGTCATTGATTACCGTGTCGGCGCCGGCGGCACCATCGGCGGCGAAATGGTCGCAAAAAGTGCGCCCGATGGTTACACCACGGGGCTGATGGCTGCGAGTTTTGTCATCAATCCGGCGATGATCAGGAAAATGCCCTTCAATACGCTGAAGGACTTCACGCCTCTCGGATTGATCGTCGATGTGCCCTCGGGACTGGTTGTCCATCCGTCACTGCCGGTGCGCAATCTGAAAGAATTCATCGCATTGGCAAAAAAACGGCCGGGCGAACTGTTTTATTCGACCTCCGGCCGCGGCACGGTTGGCCATCTGTCGGGTGAATTGCTCAACAGCATGGCGGGAATCAAGCTGGTGCATGTGCCGTACAAGGGTGCCGGCCCGGCAGCGATTGATCTGGTGGCGGGACAGGTGCAGTTGCAGTTTGCCAGCATGCCGCTGTTGACCGGTTACATTTCCGCGGGGCGCTTGCGCCTGATAGCGCAGACCGGCGCGAAACGTTCCGAATATGCACCGGACATGCCAACCATGGAAGAAGCGGGGCTGCCGGGCTTTGTCGTGCGCAGCGGCTTCAGCTTTGTCGGGCCGGCGGGGTTGCCCAAGCCGATTGCCGACAAGTTGAATCTGGCAATGGTCACGTCGGTGAAAGATGCGGAAAACCGCAAGACCTTGGTCAAGCTCGGCGCTGATCCCATCGGAAGCTCGATCGAGGAGCATGACGCTTACATCAAGTCGGAAATCCCGAAATGGATCAAAATGGCGCGTGACGCCGGCATTGAACCCCAGTAACCCCAACCAAGGACGCAATTCCATGTATGACTTGCAACTGACGGCCGAGCAACTCGAGTTTCGCGACGCTGTGCGCGATTTTGTGACCCAGGAAGTTCAGCCTGCCGCCATTGACCCGAAGCGGCTGGAACCCTTCGAGAAGCCACTGATGACCGGATTTCTCGACCAGCTGTCCCAGATGGGGCTGCGCGGCTTGGCATTGCCGGAGGCGGCGGGTGGTGCTGGTGCCGATCTGCTGACCTGCTGTGTGCTGCTGGAAGAAATTGCTGCCGGTGACGTTGATCTGGCAATGGTGCTTGGCGAGACCGCTTTGCTGGCGCGCGCCGTGCACGAGGCGATGAATGACAGCCAGCGCAAGCGCTGGTGGCCGAAATTCGATGCCGGTGAACGTTTCCATCTGGCGCTGATTGCACGCGATGACGATGCCGAACTGGGCTGGAGCTATCACCACGCGGTGCCGGCCGATGCCGATGTGATCGGTGCTCCCGAAGTGGTGGCAGAACGCGACGGTAAGGGCTGGACGATCAATGGACTCGCCCCGTTTGTTTCGAATGCGCCGGTGGCCGGCCTGTTCATTGTGCAGGCGAAGATTGCCGACGGTCCCGGTACCGTGTCGGTGCTGATCGGCAGCGATGCCAAGGGCCTGTCGATTGATGATGAACTGCCGGCCTTCGGCGGCGGCGGGGAGCGCGCGCGTTGGCACCATGGTGCGATGGCCGCGGTGACGCTGAAGAACTGCAAGGTGGCTGAAGAGGATGTGCTGGCAGCCGATGCCGCGCACCGACTGCTGCAAGGCCTCGTCGCACGCCGCTCGATCCAGACTGCAGCGGTTAACGTTGGTGTAGCGCGTGCTGCGTATGAGGCAGCAATTGATTACGCCAAGATGCGCTGGCAGGGCGGCGCTTATATCGTCCAGCACCAAGCCATCGGCATGAAGCTCGCCGATGTCGCCATTCAACTGGAGGCTGCACGCGCGCTGACGATGAAGGCGGCATGGATTACCGATCATCCCGAAGCCGTCAGTGAGCGCAGTGTCAACGATCTGCCATGGCATGTCGTGGCGCGGACCTTCACAGCACAGTCGCTGCATCGCGCGACGCTCGAAGCAACCGAATGTTTCGGTGCGATGGGCGTGATGCGCGATATGCCGCTGCAGAAATATGTGCACGACACACTGGTGCTTCAGCACTCGGCAGATTGCGATCTCGCAGCGCCGCTGGTCGTGGCCGAGGCCGTTGCCGGATACTCGCGCAGCTGAGCGCGATTGATCATAACTTATTGATTAATTTAATAAATTCTGAGGATTTGTCATGGATTTTTCACTGAATGAAGAGCAGCGCCACTGGCAATCGGAAGCACGTCGTTTTTCCGATGAAGAAGTGCGGCCGATGTCGCTGGCGCGCGACCAGATCGCTGATCCCCGTGCCACCTTCGACTGGGACATCATCAAAAAGGGTTCCAAGCTCGGGTTCCGCACGCTCGCTGTTCCGAAGGAGTGGGGCGGTCATGAAGCCGACTTCGTCACCCAGACCCTGGTGATGATCGAACTGGCGCGCGGCGACAGCTCGGTATCCAAAACCTTCAGTCAGTGCTGGAAATGGAGCCATTTGGTGGCAGCTTCCTGCACCAAGGAGCAGAAGGAGCGTTTCCTCAAGCCCTTCATGGAAGATGATGGTTATCTGCTGGGCAAAGGCGGCACCGAGGCTAATGCCGGTTCCGACAACCGCATGCCGCCGGAAAACGATCCCAAAGCCGGCTGGAAATTGCGCGCCGAGCGCGATGGCGATGACTGGATTCTCAACGGCAGCAAGATGTTCATTGCCAACGGCAGCGTGGCCAAGCTGTTCTTTGTCGATGCACGAACCAATCCGGATGTCGGCATCCGCCAGGGCACGACGATGTTCATCATCCCGAAGGACACTCCGGGATTCCGCATCGGCAAGGTGTTCAACAAACGCGGCTGGCGCTTTTACCAGAACGGCGAGCTGGTATTCGAAAACTGCCGCGTTCCCAACTCGAGCGTGATGGGCGAGGTCAACGGCGGCGTCAAGGCGCGCGCCAATGACAAGTCTGAATTCGGCGACATCGAACTCGCGGCCAATGCGCTGGGCATTTGCGAGGATGCCGTCGGCATGGCGATGCATTTCGCCAAGACCTACAAACGCGCCGGCAAATACGTCATCGACCACCAGTTGGTGCAGCTGAAACTGAACGAGATGTATATGCTGACCGAAGCGCTGCGTTCATTTGTGCTGCGCACCGCCTGGGAGCGCGACCGCAAGCTGCCGGATGTCGGTAACAACGTGCTGGTGATGAACTATTCGCAGGAAGTCGTGCAGCGTGTGACCAAGGCCAATATGGAAATCCACGGCCCCGAAGGTTGCATGATGCACGCCCGCGTCGACAAGTTGATTCGCGATGCGCTGGTATGGACCCACCTTGCCGGCGACACCGTGCAGCGCGTGAAAGTCGTCAAGCGTCTGCCGGACATGCCGCTGCCGATGTAAGAGGCATTCAGTCGGCATGGAAGAGGCGCCGCAGGGCGCCTCTTTCCGTTTTTTAAGCAGTGTTGCCGTGATGCTCCCGACCATCGCGTTGAGGGGGTGAAGTTATTATTCCCGAACGGTTAATGAAATCGGGTGTATTTTCGGGATAGTCCATGGAAGGGGTGAACATTGAATAAGACGGCAACGGAAAGCGACGACCTCGTTGTTGTCCGCATTGATCCGCGGGGAGATGCAGGGCACATCGCCCATGTGACGATCAACAATCCGGCAAAACGCAACGCACTGGGCATGGCGGGTAAACGGGCCATCGCCAACGCATTCTCCAGTCTGTCTCAGGACGAAAAGCTGCGCGCTGTCGTGCTGACCGGAGCGGGTGACAAGTCTTTTATAGCCGGGGCGGACCTGGCGGAAATGAAGGATTTAAGCGTCGAGGAGGCGGAGGAGGAACATACGCTCACCCATTACGCCTGTGACTCGATACGCCGCTGCCCTGTCCCCGTCATTGCGCGTGTGAACGGCTATTGTTTTGGTGCGGGGATGGAGCTTGCCGCGTCATGTGACATGCGGGCTTCCGCGGATCATGCGAAATTCGGCATGCCCGAGGTGCGTGTCGGCCTGCCGTCAGGCATGGAGGCGGCACTCCTGCCGTCGTTAGTGGGATGGGGGCGTGCGGCTGAGCTCGTTCTGACGGGCGATATATTCGATGCCAAAGACATGTATCAGTCCGGATTTGTGCAGAAACTCGTTCCCGCTGCCGAACTGGATGCGGCGGTGGAGAAGTGGCTCCAGTCAATATTGATCAGCGGTGCGCGCGCAGTGCGATTGCAGAAGTCTTTGTTGCGGGATTGGGAGCGCATGTCATTGACCGACAGCATTCGTCGCGGCATCGAGATGTGTGTCGAGGCCCGCCGCAGTGATGAACCCTCCAGGCTCATGGCGGCATTTCTGGCGCGCAAGAAGAAGTAGCTTGATCGGCGGAGCGGATGAATTCCGGGTTAAAAATGAAGAGAGATCAAATGAAGAGAGGCGGGCAGTGACGAATCAGCACGGACCCCTGCACGGGGTTACGGTTCTTGATCTGGGGCAGATCTATAACGGACCTTATGCGACATTTCTGATGGCGATGGCCGGCGCCCGCATCATAAAAATTGAGCCGCTTGAGGGCGAATCGATGCGCCAGCGCACCCTCATCGGCGGGGCGGCGCTGCCATTTGCCATGCTGAATTCAAACAAGCAGGCAGTCACCCTGAATCTCAAGACCAAGCGGGGACGCGAGATTCTGCTGGATATGGCGCGTCGTGCCGACGTGTTACTCGAGAATTTCCTGCCCGGAAAGATAGACAAGCTGGGTCTCGGTTATGAGGTTCTGCGCGAGGTCAATCCGAGGATCATCATGGCCTCAGGTTCCGGCTATGGAAGTACCGGACCCTATCGGGAATACCCGGCAATGGATATTTCGATTCAGGCCATGTCCGGGGCGATGAGTGTGACGGGCTTCCCCGACGGGCCACCGACAAAAATCGGCCCGGCACTGTGCGATTTTTCCTGCGGTGTTCATCTCTACGGAGCGGTCGTGACTGCGTTGTATGAGCGGGAAAAAACCGGGCATGGCCAGAAGGTTGAAGTGGCGATGCTGGACGCTATCTATTTTTCGCTGGCTTCCAGCCTCGGCCTGTATTTCGCCTCCGGAAATTATGGCGGACCAGTCAATTTCGAGCAGAGAACGGGCAACACGCACAGCGGAAGGGCTTCGGCCCCGTACAGTGTGTATCCGGTAAAGGACGGATACATTGCCATCCTTTGCACCAATAACAAACACTGGGTCTCGCTGACGAAAGTGATGGGCCGGGAGGATCTGGCGTCCGATCCCCGGTTCGATACGGCCAAGAAACGCGCCACACTCGGTGAGGAAGTCGACCGGATTGTTGGCGAGTATGCGGCGCGCTACAAGCGCGATGAGCTGTTTGCCATTCTTTCACCGAATCACATTCCCTGCGCGCCCGTTCGCGATCTCGCGGAAATTACCAATGATCGACACTTGCACGAGCGGGGAATGCTGGAGTGGATGCAGCACCCCCAATATGGCCGGATCGCGGCTGCACGCAGCCCGCTGCGCTTCGAGAAGCAGACCCTCAAGGAACTCAAGCCCAGTGCAGAACTGGGTGCGAACAATGACGAGGTTTATGGCGAGTGGCTTGGACTTTCCAGGGAAGAGCTGGCTGCCCTGAAGGCGGAGAAGGTGATCTAGGCCTGATCCAGGCTGTTGCCGCTGCTGACTGGCGGCCACCTTTGTCCTTGCCAATCAGATAACGGACACCCGTTTCTGTTTCAGGGCTTCGTCGTGTGTCACGGCCGGTGCGACCAGCTGATACAGTGCGCGCCGCGTATTACTGAAAAGCGAGCGCATTTTTTCAGTCCATGGCGTCTTGCGCGCCTGTAATGCGGCGGGGCTTTCCCAGACATCGGGGCCGGTCATCTCGTAAGCCGTCAGGTATTTCGGGCCGTCCGATGTACTGCCGAGAATCCCGGTCGACATAAACCGCCGGGCACGCAGAACGCCTGGAATCCCGACGCAGCGCGGCAGATGTTCCTTGTCATACCACTCGTTGTATTCATCGATGATGTGATCGGGAATGTCGGTGTGCACGATGTACATCCAAGGCGCGTCCGGCGAGGGCGCGCTGCCAACTTCGCACATCAGCTGGAAATTCATGCGTTCGCGTTTGTCGCCGTAAAGCTTGCGCATGCGCTGCGACCACGGCGTCGGATTGGCGACGATGGTTTGAAAGTCCTTTGCCGCTTCGACGGTGTGGTCGGCGGTTTCGTACCACGCCAGGTAACGGATATCCGCTTTGTCGCAGAAGTAGCGCCGCGTGCGCACGAATCCAGGCAGGGCCGTCAGCTGCGGCACATGTTCCAGCGCGTACCAATCGTTGAATTCCGCGTCGTGTTCGCCTGCCACATCAAGGCGGACCGTGATCAGGCCGCCGGCCTGCGGCGTCATGCCGGCCGCCTCATTGCGGTACTTCCAGGTCAACCAGCGGGCCGTACTGCTGGCCGCCGAACACATCGCCGTCGTTGATGTCGCCGGAGATCACCGGCCGCGGGATCGTGATCTTGATGGCTGACGCCGCATCGTAATTGATGATGGCGACGACTTCGGGCTTCAGGCGATAGGTTTTGGCAAACCAGTCGGCGTTGATCAATTTCACATCACGTACTTTTTCGTAGGTAGCGTGATCCTTGAAAATGATGTCGAAGGTCAGCTCGAAAGGGCCCGAGTTCTTGCTGCGGATCAGCTTAGTGACTTGCCAGAGTTTGGTGGCCATGATCAGAGGTTCTCGTAGTTGAGGCGGAACATCTCCAGCGGAGAGTCCGGTTCGACAACGTGGTTCATGTTGAAGCGGTAGCTTGCACCCTTGTCAATTTCGGCGGGGGAGTAGGGGAAGGCCACCGAGGTGATCAGGCCTGTCCACTCCGGCACCGGGTAGTGCACGGCAATGTGGCTGAGTGATTTCGCCAATGAGTTGGCCAGCTTCTGTGTCGGTGCAGTGATCTGGAACAGCAGGCCGACTTCATGGCCGATGCTCATATCGGGCTCCAGTATGCCCATCGCGGCGTTGCGACCGAACTGGCGGATATCGAGCCTGTACTGGCTGTCGATTGCATCGCCCATGACTGCGCGGATGCGGTCCTTCGCCGCCTTGACTAGATTCTCCAGCCAGTGATCGAACTGGCGCAGGATGATCGGGTCGCGGACAGAGCCGAGCACGATGCTCTGATAGCCGGCGAGTTCGGCGCCTTCCAGTTTGATCGTATAACGCTCGGCGTGTTTGAAGGTACTGCCGGAGACCTTCACCGCGCGGTCGGAGATTGCCTCGTAGCGGGCATTGACGGTGTTGAGGATGCCGGAGGGCTCAATCAATTCGTAGGGGGTCGAGTTTTCGTAAAGGTTATGCGAGGCGACACTGGTGGGGTCGCAGCGGTAGTCCGGATTCGGCGGTTCGATGATGAAATGGTCATCGGTGACGATGGCGAAGTTGCAGTCCGGGTATTTGCGCAGCACCACGCTGGCCGCGCCGCATTCCATGATCTTGGCCATATGCCAGACGGTGGCCGGATTGAAACCCTTCATCACCGGCATCGCGGCGAAAATCGAGGTGTCGCTGGAGCGGCCGGCGATGACCACGTCGGCGCCGTTCTGCAGCGCTTCGATATACGGTTCCGCTCCGCACATGCCGACGATGTGGCTGCTGCGGTCAATCACGCCTTCATCAAACACCGGGGCGTTGGCCAGCGGCTTGATTCGGCCTTCCTTCAGGCGGCGTTTCAGATAGGCGCGGTCCTGCTCGGAGTAAATCGTCGCCAACTTGAAGTTGAGCTTTTCCTCTCGCGCAATCTCGCGAACGATGCCGGCCAGACGGTCGACCTGGGCATCGGTGCCTGCGGTCATCGCCGAGCCGACAACAACTGGGATCTTCGCCGCACGTGCCGCCATGATCATCAGCCGGATGTCGCGTTTGCAGGCGGCGTCGGAGAACTGCGGTTCACCGGAACCGAGGTGGTGCGGACCGGGATCGGTGGAGCCGGCGTCGGCGCCGATGAAATCGGGCTTCAGCGACATTGCCCGTTTCAGTGTTTCCTCGCGGAAGCCCGAGCCGAGAATGCCTGTGGCGGAGAGGATGCGGATTTCTTTCATGCCCGTACTTTCATGACAGTACTTTCGAGTCGGCGACAGCAGGGCCGCGCACCGTGGTGCGGTAGAGAAGGCGCGGCAGCGGGTCGTAGTCAAACGTCGCCTTGTGCTGCAAGGCGATGTTGTCCCACATCAGCAGATCGCCGGGTTCCCAGTGGTGGGTGTAAACGAATTCCGGGCTGGTGATGTGATCGTAAAGCTGGCGCAGCAGCTTGTCGCCTTCTTCCTGTGGCATTTCATACATATGCGAGGTATGGCCTTCGCTGACGAAAAGTCCCTTGCGCTTCGTGACCGGATGAACGCGTACCACCGGTGTCGCCATGTCGGGTACGCTGGCCAGTTGTTCGGGCGTCGGGGCGTGTTCCTGAACGGTGCGGATGCCGAGGCGAATGTCTTCCTGCTGGTCGGCGTAGTTCTTGATCCGGTAATCGCGGTAGCTGTGTATGTTCTTCAGTCCGGCGAGTTTCTGCTTCATCGCTTCCGGCAGTGCCTTGTAGGCCGCGGTGCTGCTGGCGAAACGGGTATCGCCCAGCGGTTTGCCGTCCTTGACCGGAATTTCAATGGCATACAGCGCGGACAGCAGGCTGGGATGGGTTTTGTAGGACAGGTCGCTGTGCCAGAAGCGGCCGGCATCCTGGGCGCCAATGGCCTGGCCCTGGTCGTTGACCTTGTTCGACAGGATAAAGATTTCAGGATGGTCAGCCAGGCGCGCTTCCTTGCGCACATGGTGTTCGAGCGTGCCGAAACGCTGGGTGAAGGCAATCTGCTGCGGCGGGGTCAGTTTCTGGCCCGGGAAAACCACGACCTCGTTGTCGAAAAACGCCTCGTAGACCTGGGCGAAGCTGTCGTCGTCCAGCGGTTTTGAAAGATCGACGCCGGAGATGCGGGCGCCCAGATGTTTGCCGAGTTTGGT
Source organism: Chloridella minuta (assembly GCA_032273045.1). Lineage (NCBI taxonomy): Eukaryota > Xanthophyceae > Mischococcales > Pleurochloridaceae > Chloridella > Chloridella minuta. The sequence goes on along the minus strand of JAUKPQ010081966.1, from coordinate 6,172 downwards.
GACGGTAATCATGGAATTTCCGCTCAATGTGAAGGTGCCGGGGCATGGTAGCAGTGCCCTCAGGGCGGATAAAGCAACATTCCATGTTGCGGATGGAGCGGGCGGGGCAGGCGCCGCCGCCCTGATAGAATGCCGTTTTTGCCCACCCACTGAGGGAGTTGCAACACCATGAAGCTTTACGGTTCGCCCACATCACCTTACGTGCGCAAGGCGCGCGTGCTGATCCATGAAAAGAGCATGCCGGTTGAGTTTGTCATCGAGGATCCGTGGACCGACGACAGCCCGATCATTCTCAAGAATCCGCTGTCAAAGATCCCCGTGCTCGAAATCGGCGCCGACAGCTATATGTTCGAATCCCAGTTGGTGGTGCATTACCTCGACCACAGCGATGGCAAGTCGCTGACCCCGCGTGATCCCGCCGGCTACTGGCAGTCGCAGTGGTGGCAGTCGCTGGGCAACGGCATCATCGACGCCGGCATTACCCGTGCCTTCGAGAACCGCCGTCCTGAAGACAAACAGATGCCGGAGAAAAAGGAGCGCGAAGAGAAGCGCATCGACCGCGCCATCGACCTTGCCGAGAAAACCATCAAGGAAGGCAGCGAGTTCCTGCTCGGCAACCGCTTTGGTCTCGCTGACATCGTGATGGGCGTGGCGATCCAGTACACCGACTTCCGCTATCCGAACGACTGGCGAAGCCGCGCGCCGAAACTGGCCAAGTGGGCTGCCGGCATCACCGCGCGTCCGTCGTTTGAGGAAACGCTGCCGCCCGGTTTTGTGAAACCGGCAGGGGCCTGATTCAGGTTCGGCGTGAACAAAAAAGGGCGCTGCGGCGCCCTTTTTTGTTTTGTGTGATATTAGCTCAGCGCAGCACGAAGGGATTGGGCACTTCGGTCGCGGTGGAAATCCACACGCTTTTGGTTTGCAGGTATTCGTAAATCATGTCCTGGCCGCTTTCGCGGCCGATGCCGGAGCGCTTGTAGCCGCCGAAGGGCGACATGAAGGACACCGCGCGGTAGGTGTTGACCCACACCGTGCCGGCCTGCAGCTTTTCGCTCATCAGGAAGGCGCGGCGCATGTTCTGCGTCCACACGCCGGCAGCGAGGCCGTAGACCACGTCGTTGCCGATGGCGATGGCTTCTTCCTCGTCCTTGAATGGAATCACCGACAGCACCGGCCCGAAGACTTCTTCCTGTGCGATGCGCATGCCATTGTTCACGCCGGTGAAGATCGTCGGCTCGACGAACCAGCCGCTGCCGCATTCCGGGCGTGTGGCCTTGGCGCCGCCGAGTACCGCTTTGGCGCCTTCGCCCTTGGCGATGTCGATGTAGTCGAGAATTTTCTTGAACTGCTGTGGATTGGTGACTGGGCCGACCTGGGTATTCATGCTCATCGGGTCACCCATTGTTGCAGTCTTCGCCAAGGCCACCAGTTTGTCGACAAACTGATCGTGAATCGATTGCTGCACCAGCAGGCGCGAGCCGGCAATGCAGGTCTGGCCGGTGGCGGCGAAGATGCCGGAGATCACGCCTTTGACGGCGTTGTCGATCTGCGCGTCGTCGAACACGATGTTCGGCGACTTGCCGCCGAGTTCCATGCTGACGCGTTTGAGTCCCTTTGCTGCGGTTTCGTAAATGCGCTGGCCGGTGGCGTCGGAGCCGGTGAAGGCGACCTTGGCGACTTTCGGATGTTCGACCAGTGGCGTGCCCACTTCGGCGCCGAAGCCGGTGAGAACATTGACGACACCAGGCGGAAATCCTGCTGCTTCGATTAACTTCATGAACTCCAGCGCGGAGGCCGAAGTGTATTCCGACGGTTTGACCACGACCGTGTTGCCGGCGGCGAGAGCGGGTGCCAGTTTCCACGCCAATAACAGCAATGGCGAATTCCAGGGGATGATCATCGCGATCACGCCCATCGGCTCGTATCGCGTGTAGTTGAAGGTGTCTGGCTTGTCGATCGGAATCACCGAACCTTCGATCTTGTCGGCGAGTCCGCCGAAGTAGTAGTACCACTGCGCCATGTATGCGGTTTGCGCACTCATCTCGGCATAGAGCTTGCCGTTATCGCGGACTTCCGTTTCAGCGAGTGCTTTGGAATGCTCGGTGATCAGGTCGCCGAGCTTGCGCAGCAGTGCGCCGCGTTTGGTGGCATTGCACTTGGGCCATTCGCCTGTGGTCAGCGCTTTGTGCGCCGATTCAACGGCGCGCGCCGCATCGGCAGCGCCGCCTCGCGGAATCGAGGCCCAGGGTTTTCCGGTGTAGGGATTGTCGCTGCCAAAGTGTTCACCACTGGCGGCTTCGACCCATTCGCCACCGATGAACATGCGGTAGCGCTGCAAGGCGTTGTTATCCATAAATTATTGTTTTTATTTATTATTTCTGTGCATCTGCGCCGAGCAATGCGGTGCGGAAACGGTATTTGATCGCTGTGCCATCACGCAGCGGCAGGCGCATCGGTGCAGGTTCTGCGGAGACCTTAATATCGGCGAATACCGGGCCGGCTTTTTTATTCCATTCCGGCAGCCAGCGCTGTATCGAGGCCATCGACTGCAGAGTGTTAGCTGATTTGAAGCCCGATGCCTTGGCGATGCCGGCGAGGTCAACGCCGCGTGCGGTGTGCGCGCGCTGCATGCCGGTCTCGCCGTAGTGGCCGTTGTCTATCACGGCGATGGCGAGATTCTTCGGCGCTTCGCAGGCAATCGTGGCCAGCGCACCAAGACCCATCAGCATTTCGCCGTCGCCGGTGATCACCAGCACCCGACGTTTGGGTTGTGCCAGCGCGAGTCCGAGCCCGGCCATTGCCGCGCCGCCCATGCCGCCCCAGAGATAGAAATTGAGGTCGTGGTCGCCGGCCGCGAACGTGTCATAGGTCGGTGAGCCGAGGCCGGTGACGACCAGCGCATTGCCGCGGTCGGCGAGCAGCGCGGCGACGACTTTGCGGCGGTCGAGTCCGGCAGGTTTTTTGCTGGCCATGATTATTTATTCCAATTCTTGAAACCGATGACGCGCTGCTGGATCAGCACCGCGACCGGCCGTTGGGTATTGAAGGCGAGGGCGGTGCAGGCATGGACAGTCTCTTTGACGTCTTCAGCGCGATCCACCGAATGCACGATGACGCCGGCATTCTCCAGCGCTGCGGCAGTGCTGCCGCCCATCGCCACCTGCCAGGGATTGAATTCGCCCCAGACGCCGCGCATGGTCACGATCATCAGCAACGGCAACCGGCATTCCTCATACAGTGACAGCATGTTGATGCAGTTGCCGACGCCGCTGGATTGCATTAGCAGCACGCCTTTGGCGCCGCCCATCCAGGCGCCGGCGAGCATCGCGACGCCTTCTTCCTCGGTGGTCAGCGATACCGCGTGCATGGCCTTGTCGGCATGGCAGCGGTTGATCAGCTTGGCGTGGCCGGCGTCCGGTACATAGGCGACTTGGGTGACGCCTGCATCCTTGAGCACTTCATAGATCTGGTCCGGCCATACGGTGGCGCGGGTTTGCTGGTCGGTCGTCATCGATGTGTGTCCGGTCAGCGCACGTTCTTGTTGAGCCATCCGGCGATCATCGCAGCGATGTCGAGGTTGTTCTTTTCGATCATCACCATATGGCCGTTGCCTTTGATGCCGACATCTTCAAGGCGGACAAAATCGGTTTTGACCCCGGCCTGTTTCAGATACTTCGCAGTGCAGTGGTCGTAGATGGCGTGATAGGATGCTTCCGCCGCGAAGACCAGCACCGGTACGTTCTGCAGATTGGTCAACTTGCGCGCCGGTTCAGCCTGCAGCATGCATTTCACCAGCTGTGGGCCATCGGCGGCGGCTTCTTCCGCCTTGATCAGTTGCGCCGGATCGGTCACTGCCGGTGTGTAGGCCATCGGCGTTTCGGTGACGCCCCAGTGGCGTGCGGCAGCGGTGCCGAATACCGCTTCACGGAAGGGCGGGCCTGACGGTTCTGCAGCAACGATGCCTTTCACCAGATTGGGACGCGCATCGGCCATTACCCAGCCGAAGGGGCCGGATTGTGAATGGGTGAGAATGATTGCGGGGCCGATCTTGTCGAGCAGTGCGGCGCCGGCGTCACGCACAAGCTTTTCGCTGACGCTGTTGGGGCGCAGCAGTTGTACCTGGGAAGCGTAGAACTGGTCGAACACCGGATCTCCGCGCAGTCCCTTGTTCGGGCCTTCACCGGGGAATTGGGTATGCAGCTCCGCTTTGGGCCACAGCTTGAATTTCGCGGCGGCGGTGAATCGCTTCTCGATTACGTCCGCCGGGAAACGGGAGATTTCGCCGACATTGCCGGCGTCGGCGGAGCGTCCGCGCGCGGGCTGGTCGACCACATATACGGCATAACCCTGTTCCACAAAATAATCCGCCCAGCCTTTTCGGCCGTCTGGGGTTCCGGTGAAGTTGGTGCCGGTCTGCGCCGCACCGTGAATCATCACGATCGGATAAGGCTTGGTGACTTTGGCGGGGATGCGATATTCGGCATACATCTGGCCGGCCATGATTTGTCCGGCTTTGGTGTCGACATACTGGCCACCGGCAAACAGATAGCCTTGTTTGACGGCATCCTGCGGTGCGGCGCAGCCGGCGATGGCCGCTATAAGCAGGGACCCGATGGCGATGCGGCGTGTCAGCATTGTTGTTCTCCTCCGGAAACGTCAATGAAGGTGCAATTCTAAGGCATCCGCCTGTCCGGGACGGAAGCTGTTCCGGTGAATCGCCGGGAAGGGTTTCGCCCGGTGCTCGCTTATAATATTGGCTGTAATTTCCTCACAGCCGGTAAATTTCTCATGAGCATTGGAATTGATCAAAGCCTGCACGCCGAAATTCGCGAAGGTGTGCGCGCCGTGTGCAGCCAGTTCGACAGCGCCTACTGGCAGCAGGTTGATGATGTTCGCGGTTATCCCGACGCCTTTGTCAAAGCGCTGACTGATGCCGGCTGGTTGTCGGCGCTGATTCCCGAGGAATACGGCGGCTCAGGCCTGAGCCTGACCGAGGCCTCGATCATCATGGAAGAGATCAATCGCAGCGGCGGCAACTCCGGCGCCTGCCATGGCCAGATGTACAACATGGGCACGCTGCTGCGCCACGGTTCGGCTGAACAGAAAAAACAATACCTGCCGAAAATTGCTACCGGCGAACTGCGGTTGCAGTCGATGGGCGTGACCGAGCCGACCGCCGGCACCGACACCACCAAGATCAAGACCGTTGCCGTCAAAAAAGGCGACAAATATGTCGTCAACGGCCAGAAGGTGTGGATCTCGCGGATTCAGCATTCCGAGCTGATGATCCTACTGGCACGCACCACGCCGCTCGACCAGGTCAAGAAAAAATCCGAGGGCATGTCGATTTTCATTGTCGACCTGCGCGAAGCCATCGGCAAGGGCCTGGAAGTGAAGCCGATCCGCAATATGGTTAACCACGAAACCAACCAGCTGTTCATCGATAATCTGGAGCTCCCGGCGGAGAACCTGATCGGCGAGGAGGGCAAAGGGTTCAAGTACATCCTCGACGGCCTCAATGCCGAGCGGATTCTGATCGCCGCTGAATGTATCGGTGACGGCTACTGGTTTGTCGAGCGCGCGACGAAATATGCGAAAGACCGTGTCGTATTCGACCGCCCGATCGGCCAGAACCAGGGTGTGCAGTTCCCGATTGCGCGCAGTTTCGTCAACGTTGAAGCCGCCAACCTGATGCGTTACAAGGCGGCGGCGCTGTTCGACGCCAAACAACCCTGTGGTGCAGAAGCCAATATGGCCAAGCTGCTGGCGGCTGATGCGTCATGGGAAGCGGCCAATGCCTGCCTGCAGACCCACGGCGGGTTCGGTTTCGCCGCTGAATACGATGTCGAGCGCAAGTTCCGCGAAACCCGGCTGTACCAGGTGGCGCCGATCTCGACCAATTTGATCCTGTCTTACGTCGGCGAGCATATTCTGGGCATGCCGCGGTCGTTCTGATGGCTGCGCTGCCGCTCGCGGGAATTACCGTTATTGCTCTGGAGCAGGCGGTGGCTGCGCCGTTCTGTTCACGCCAGCTTGCTGACCTCGGCGCGCGGGTGATCAAGATCGAACGACCGAAGGTAGGCGACTTTGCCCGGGATTACGATCAGACGGTGAAAGGCCAGTCGGCCTATTTCGTCTGGCTCAACCGTTCCAAGGAAAGCCTGACGCTCGA
>JAUKPQ010081855.1:0-19881 GCA_032273045.1 Chloridella minuta | reverse complement strand
TTTTTCATTTTTAATCTATTTAAAGAAAAATAGATAGCATTATATTTATAGTTATGGCAAATGGTGTTACTTATGGTTTAAATTTTCCTTTTCGTGATTCGAATAAGGGAAATTATTTAGAACTTACTCAATTAGAGGCACAAGAAATTAAGGCAGACCTAATACATTTATTACTAACAAGAAAGGGGTCGAGATATTTCTTACCTCAGTTTGGTACAAGATTATATGATTTTCTTTTTGAGCCGTTTGACGGTATTACATTTACGGCAATTGAATCTGATATTAGAGATGCTATTGAAACCTTCATGCCAAACCTATTAGTTAATAGTTTAAGTATTACACCTGCGGATGTACAGGAAGAGGTGGACATCGCGACAGGACAAAACTTTGTCGGAACTAGTGAGTCCTCAATTTATAGACTTCCTGGTAAAGGAACTGCCGAATACACGGCAAAAATAAGATTAGATTACTCGACAAATGGTTCGACATATGCACAGAGTGATTTTGTTATTATCAATATTTAATAGAAATGGCAAATAATAAAATATCGTACGCAACTAGAGATTATCAGTCAATCAGGACAGAACTTTTAAATTATGCGAAAACTTACTATCCTGACTTAATCCAAGATTTTAACGATGCTTCGGTATTCTCCGTATTCATTGACTTAAACGCTGCAATTGCGGATAACTTACATTATAATATTGATAGAAGTATTCAGGAAACTGTATTACAATATGCTCAACAAAGGTCATCAATATATAACATTGCCAGAACCTACGGGTTAAAATTACCAGGTCAAAGACCATCAGTTGCTTTAGTTGATTTTTCTATTACAGTTCCTGCTTATGGTGATAAAGAAGATGAAAGATATCTTGGTACTTTATTAAGAGGTTCACAAGTTGTGGGTGCGGGAGTTGTTTTTGAAAATGTTTATGACATTGACTTTGCGTCGCCATACAATGCTCAAGGGGCTCCAAATAGATTAAAGATTCCAAACTTCAATGCCAATAATGTATTGGTAAACTACACAATCACAAAACGAGAAGTTGTAGTAAATGGTGTAACTAAAGTATTCAAAAGAGTTATTGGTGCGAATGATGTTAAACCATTTTTTGAATTGTTCTTACCTGAAAAAAATGTGTTAGGTATTACAAGTGTTTTATTAAAGAACGGAACACAATATACAAATACGCCAACAACCGCAGAGTTTTTAGGTGCGGACAATAGATGGTATGAAGTTGATGCCTTGGCGGAAGATAGAGTTTTTATTGAAGACCCAACAAAAGTTTCCGACCAACCTGGTATTAAAGTAGGTCGATATATTCAAACACAAAATAGATTTATTACGGAATATACTCCTGAAGGATTTAAGAAAATGACATTTGGTGGAGGTACCAATACCGCTCAGGACCAATTGAACCAATTCACAACTTTAGGTACTACATTAGAACTTCAAAAATATTCTAACAATTTTTCATTAGGTGCAACATTAACACCAAACTCAACATTGTTTATACAGTATAGAGTCGGTGGTGGATTAGGAAGTAACTTAGGAACCAATGTAATTAATCAGATTGGTACCGTATCATTCTTTGTTAATGGACCATCTGAAACAACAAACTCGGCAGTTGTAAACTCATTACGATGTGTTAACGTAACTGCGGCAGTAGGTGGTGCAGGGATTCCTTCATTAGAGGAAATAAGAAATTATGTATCGTTTAACTTCTCGGCTCAAAAGAGAGCGGTTACAGTACAAGACTATGAATCAATCATTAGAAACATGCCATCTCAGTTTGGGGCACCTGCGAAAGTATCTATCACAGAAAACGATAATAAGATATTAATACAAATGTTGTCCTATGATACATCAGGTAAGTTAACTAATCTTGTTTCAAATACTTTAAGACAGAATGTTGCGAATTATTTATCTAACTATCGAATGATGAATGACTACATTTCAATATTCAGTGCTGAAGTTGTTGACTTGAGTGTAGATGTTGCAATCGTATTGGATTCTGCTCAGAACTCAGGACAAGTTATTTCAAGTGTTATTGATAAAGTATCAACATACTTTAATCCTCAAACAAGACAATTAGGTCAGAATGTTTATTTATCTGAACTTAGAAGTATTATTCAAAATACAAATGGAGTATTAACAGTTACTACGTTAGACGTGTTCAATGAGGTTGGAGGACAATATTCATCTGCTGAAACATCAATGGAATATGCAGACCCAGCATTAAAACTTATCAAACCTGTTGATGATACCATATTTGCACAACCATCACAAGTCTATCAGATTAGATATCCTGGTAAAGATATCAGAGTTTCAGTCAAGAATTTCCAATCAATTACTTTTTCTTAACAAGTTTATTTATTTTTTCTTTGGATTATTATTTAATTGTGTGGGTTCACTTTAAAAATCCTGCATAAACTATTTATTAATTAAAGACATTAATGGGTCAATCATATAGAATAAGGACTGAATTAGGGGTTAACAAAACAATCAATGTACAATTAGACCAAGAGTTTGAACAGTTAGAGATTTTATCTTTAAAAATACAACAGGAGGATGTGTATGATAGAAATTGTGCTGATTATGGGGTTATTGTCGGTAGGGTTACTGCTAATAATGGATTTGGATTACCAAATGCTAGAGTATCGATATTCATACCAATAACTAATGTTGATGAATCAAATCCGATAATCTCAAGTATCTACCCATACAAATCACCAAATGATAAAAATGAGGATGGTTACAGATATAATTTATTACCTTACGAAAAATCATACTCAGCCCACGCAGCGACAGGAACATTACCATCAAGATTAGACGCGTTGACGGGCTCCACCGCGGTAGAAATCTTTGATAAGTATTATAAGTTCACGGCCAAAACAAATGATAGCGGTGACTACATGATAATGGGGGTACCTTTAGGGTTTCAAACTGTTGTTATGGATGTTGACTTATCTGACATTGGAGAGTTTTCATTAACGCCTCAAGATTTAATTAGAATGGGTTTAGCAACTGAAAGTCAAGTTGCTGGAAATAGATTTAGAACTTCAAATGATATTAATTCTTTACCTCAAATTATTAACTTGGTTAAGAATGTTGAAATATCTCCACTTTGGGGTGACCCTGGTATTTGTGATATTGCGATTAATCGACTTGATTTTGATTTAAGGGATGATGCAAATGTTAATATTCAACCGACATCAGTTTTCATGGGGTCGATATATTCTGCACCTGATAACCTTAGAGTTAGAAAAAACGCGAAACCAAAAGACAATATGGGTAACCTATGTAGTTTAACTACTGGACCTGGTCAGATACTTGCAATACGACAAACAATACAACAAGATACTACTGGCAATCCGATATTGGAACAATATGAGTTAGAACAGTCAGGTAATGTTATTGATGGTGATGGTGTTTGGTTAACAGAGTTACCTATGAATTTGGACTATTTTATCACAAATGAGTTTGGTGAAAAAGTTATTTCAAACGACCCAACAATTGGTATACCGACAAAGGCAAAATATAGATTTAAAATTAAATGGCAACAACCAACAGCATTAACGGAACAAGTAAGAAGACCATACTTTTTAGTACCTAATATTAGAGAATACGGTTGGACAAATACACTTCAAGACCCAAATTCAGTTACAACACCATCTTTGAATGCTAAACTAGCGGGGTCATATTATTTTGGTTTAGATTGGACGGGTTATACAAATACTGAAGCAGCAATAAATTGTGATGACACATTTTACCAATTCGAATTCAATAAAGTTTATACTGTTTCAGGATTAATTGATGAATTTAAAAATGGTGGTAGAGGCAGATTTATTGGTATTAAAGAAATTGATAGTCAAGATTGTGAGAGTAGTATTAATAAATTCCCTGTAAATGAAGGATTTAGGAATTTTGATATAATTTATTTTCTTTTTGCAATTATATTACAAGTATTACAACTTGTTGGTACAATATTATTAATAGTCTACCATTTAATTGCTTGGATATGGGAAAAAATTAACAACCTTTTAAATTTAGATTTTGAATTCCCATCATTTAAATTACCAATGATTACTTATCCTGATTGTCAGGCATGTGATTGTGGACCATTAGAAATTTATCAGGCTCTACCGAACACACCAAACCCAGGACTTTTAACACAAGTTTCAAATTCGGCATTGTACATTGAACATTTTATTGAATATTATCAACAAACATATAATTTTGATTATGAAACTGCATCAAAATTATCTTTAATGATATCACAATCATTGGCAACTAGAAACAGTCAATATTTAAATCCTGAAGTATTTAAAACTCCGAAGAGTGATATTATAACATATCCTGATGGAGGAGAAAGATTTGCGGCTTCAGCTAATTTACCTATTGGTGAAAGAATTAATGTTTTCAACACAAGGAATAAATACTTTCAGAATGTTAATAGAATGAAAGTAACTTTTGCTGCGGACGTAAATTTAACGTACCATTATGACAATACTTTAACGATATTGGCTACCGAAAATTTAGAACCAGGGACTCTATTATCTTTTGTTGACCCTAATAAATCTACAGATTCTAACTACTTATGGACAGGATTAACATCAAATGGTGCCAAAACTTTAAAGGGAATTAATGGGACTATTAAAACTAATCAATTCCAAGCCACTGTTAATTACGCTAACCCAAACAATCAATTACAAAATCTATCGACAATTTATACAATACCTAGTAATAATACTTCGGTTTGTACTAATAATGTAACTGTTGATGTGACTGGTTTAGGTATCATTAATTATTATGATTGTAATTCTCTTTTAGTTACATATACTGCAACTACGTTAGGTGTACAGACAATTACAGATGATAATTGTATTAGTGTTACCTCTTTATATGGTGATGCGGAATTCACTTTAATTAGTAGTGGAGATACATGTCAAAGATATATATATCCTTCAGATGTTGAATATTATCAAGTATTAACAGCGATTACAATTACCTCAACAGTTGTTAACGGTCAGACACAATACTATGTACCAAATTCGTCAACAACTAGTGGTTTTTGGGGTGGAATTGTAGATGCAGAAAATCTTATTTATCAATATTATAGAGCTGGTAGTTCTGGTCCATTTTCTATAGAAAATACATTTGTAACTAACTTTGTAGATGCATTTCCTAATATTAAAGAGCAAACAATATTAATATTACAAAAAGGTGTTGACCCTTATTCTCCATTATTTACAAACAAATATAGTATTGGAAAATTATTTGGACAAAATGAAGATGACCCAAATTGGACATTTACCGCGTCAACAAGACTTAATATTCCCATACAAAAAGTTCCAACAACTTCAACAACATTGATTGCGCAACATACTGCTCAAGACAACATTTATTTCAATTCATATTTTTATACTCCAGGATTTGTTGGTTCAACAACATCTGGTGTTCAATATTCGTCATTTACCACAAGTAATATTGGGTATTATGGGGCTTTAGATGGAATTTCTTCAAATAGGGTAATTTCTACACCTATTTGGTCCGATACGTTCCCCAATCAAACTACTCCACCATATATATATGTTTCTAGTTGGTATGGTGATATGTCACCTAGTGTGAGTAATAAAAAAGGATATATAAGTAAGACTTCCAATCAGTTCTATAATTCGACTTCGAGCGATTTATATTACGATTCTGCGGAAGATTTATCAGGGGGTGCAATTATTTACGGTTATCTCGTTGCAGAGTTCGCTCGTGACTGGTATTTTAGTCCAATACTATCACCAATATCGCTATCTATTTCAAATAACTCTAAAACTATTATGAGAAGTGATAGGTTGCCCTCATCGGATTATATTGAGGGGTCAATCTCAAATAACGTAAGTTTATTACAACAAAATCTTGGATTTGCGGTGTATCGTTATAGTAGTGATGGTCAAAGTAGTGCGTATAATGGATACTCTACTGGAGCTTCTCAAGTTACTGCAGATATTGAAGGACAACTTGCAAGTGTTAACGTTGTTGAAACTTTGAGTGTGTGTGAAAAAATGGTAGGACTCGATTGTTATACTGGTAACAGTGTTAATTTTGGTGTATCAACAGATTGTCAAAATAGTGACTCAGTTGAAAATGGTTGTTATGTCTTTATGGTTAACCCTATGGATGATTTAGGTAAAGACTTGAAGGGATTTGCTGAGTGGGGATACAGATTTAGATTTTTCTATGGTTTATGTCGTGGAGTTTTATCACAAACATTTACAAACAATTGGGTGAACGGCTCTTTATATACATTCCCAATACAAGTAGATACTTTTTTTGATAGTGATAACAAACCATTGCCACCAAAATTTACAAAAGAGTTAGTTTATTTTGATGACAAAACAAATAACTTCTATTATCGAAGTTCTCCATATTTTTCGGGAAGTACAAGTCAAAGGTTTATTGGTAGACCCAATACTAATCAAAATGGGGGTCCATTAATTAAACCTGTTAATAAAAGAAACCTATTGTTCCCAACAACAATTGTTAATTTGGGTATTAAAGATGATTTTTATGATGAGATAATTTTTGACCCATCGGCAAAGGGATATATTATGAATACATTAAATCCTACAAGTTATTCGGATACTTCAGATTTAGTTAATTTATTTGTTATTTCTAGAATCACAGATGAAACATTTTTATCTCAAATTGTCACCGCGGGTAACAATGGTTTAAATCAATTATTTACTCGACCTGAAAGAAGGATTGATGGTGATTTAGCTCAAAGTATGTCGATTAACTCTGAGTACGGTGTAATTCCATTCTCACCTGAATATTATAGTGTATACGGTACAAATGATGACCCTGTTGTTATTTTAGGTAGTTTAAGTAATCCAACAATGGGGGTTTTCTTTTCATCAACAACCGTTGATTTACAAAATAAAGATTACTTAACCCCTGGTGTTATTGATTTTAGACCGTCAAATAATGCAAATGCGATAACATATCCTTATGGTATTAAATCGCAATATGTACCATTTTATCAGTGGGGATTAGAACAACCATCAATCCAAAATATTTTTGGTTCACAAGAAAATAATTGGATAACAACCCAATCTTCTATTAGTGACCTTTCAGGTATTTTTGGTTACAACTATCAATCATTAGATAGAAGAAATATTGACCCACCAACATATTTTGTTGGGTCAAACAATACAACTGATTTAAACCAACGAGCTTATATCTTTAACGTGGATTCCAATGGTAAGTATTCATATAGTATGTCGGGAGTACCATTGAGTAAATTTTTAGTTGGTGCTCCATTCCATTTCTATTTTGGTATTATGAAGGGTAATAGTGCTTTGGATAAATTTAAAACAAAATATTCTGTAGGTGGATAAGTATACAATTATACCAAGTAGTCAGGAATACAAGTCAGCGCCTTTTGTTGACCAAGAGATTAGTATTTCCTTAGAACAACAGAGTCAACAAATGGTTGAATATGACCGAAGTCAAAGTATTAGTCTTGCACAAGTTTTTGATGATGAGAGACAGGGTAGCACGATTTTCAGACCAACATTTAAAGTTAATTATTTATATGCTAATACATATACGGGTACAACTCAGTATGTTCCATTTAGAAACACTTTGTATTATGTAGAACCAGAACAATCTTCAGTCAGCGGTATTTGGAAAGGATATCCTCAATACTATGAGTTTGATTTTTACAGACCATTTATAGATGACCAACATATCACATACAAAGCCAAAAGTGCTTATACCTACAATTGGACCTATTATATTAGTTATGGACATAGTAATAACTATGACAAAGTATTATCATATGATTTAAATAATAGTTCTTATACTTGGATTGCGTCGGAAGGAATACCATTCTCAATTAACAATGGAACTCAAAATGGAAGTAACGTAATTAGATTTCAATGTATTGCACCACATGGATTAACTGTTGGGGAATATGTTGAGTTGTCCTTTTTCTATAACCAAACAAATTTATTTCAGGTTTATTCTTTGGGTAATGATGAGTTTGGTAGTGACGAATACGTATTCAACATATATAACTATGGATATACAGGGGTGACTTTCGCAAATAGTGTGACAGGTACATTCAAAAGAATTATTGACCCTGACAATCTTTTAGAAACTAAATCAAAATATTATATTAGAGAACATAAAATTTTGACTAATGTTAATGATTGTATCATGACCAAGAATGGTTTTGAAAAAAATGTCTTTAGCGAAGAAAGGAAATTTGAATATAGTTCAATCACCCCAAATCAAATCTCAAGGATATCTCAGAAAACAAGTAGTAACTCTTATAGTATTACGGTTAATTATGATTTAAATTTAAGAGGTGTTTTAGATAATCAAAAACGACCTGTTAGTGAATTATTCTTAACAATCATTAATAAAGGTTACACAGGATACTTTAACCAACCAAACAATGGGATTGGATTAAAACAAGGTTGGGAGTTTAATTTAACGACACCAACAAGTTCATGGTGGGAATTAACTAACAACGCCTCGGATACTAACATACAAACCAACAATTATACCTTAACTAACGGAGCGACTAAAACATTCTATTATAATCAAGATTTAATGTCGGGGGATACCGTTGATGGTGATTTTTGTGAATGGAATGATTATGCTCAAATCGAAAGAGTTATTTCACCATATTATCAAAAAATAAATTACAATCAAAACGTATTTCAAACGACAAGTACATATTCAACAAATACTCCTGGTTTCTATTATAAACCACACACATCAATGACAATCAGAGTTTTCTCTGATTATGTTGAGACTGCGGTTGCGGGACAAGTTGAAAATGTTCCTTTCTATTCTTTTTATTCTTCTTCCGACCAATCGTTTAGATGGAGAGACTTATATACTTATGGTTTTAAGGATAATCTTGAAAGAGGTGTTGATTACCCATTTTTGAATAGTGCTCAATATCCGTTTAAAGAATCGATTTTTAGATTAATCCCTGAAGGAATAAACTATAATACACTTGGTGTTCAATATCCAATAAAACCATTATTTGATGACTGTGAATAAATTAAAAATCCGTAAAGACGGATTCATTGATAGACAACTTACAATTCCAATTCAACTTACTTGGGACTACACAGGGTTGGACCAAAGTATTGATGAATACGAGGGTGAAATCATTACTGAGGTTATCGGTGTTGGTAGGGACTTTGAAGTTACTCGATTTGCTCATGCTCCACAAACAGGTACGACTGATGCTACCGATATTAAATATGAATTTAATTTTTATTCAGGAGGTTCATTAGATAATAGTGTTAATTGGAGGTCTGACTATTTGATGGAAGGATTTACGACGCAAGAGATTTATTATTATTCTAATAATTTTACGAATTCGTTCTTCAAGTTAGATTTATATGACAATGTTGATAACAAAAGACAAAAAAACTATGTTACAATTATTATTCCTACTCAACAAGGTTTGAAGATGGATGCGTTCATGCAGACAACACCTGTATCAATTAAGAAACCATATTTTGTTTTGGATTATGTTGGAGATAAAGAAGGGTTTTTCATTTATTGGTTAAAGAAAAGAACATTCTTGGATATCAGTACATTCTTCATGACTGCAAAATTTTATGATGCTAAGAAGGGATATTTTGTTAAGATGATGAATATGCCACAATCATCACTGACGGGTAATAAATACTCATTCGATAACTCACCATACTTTTATTATAGAGTTGAGTTGGACTATGAAAAACATGATTATCAGGTATTCAATATGAATCCGAATCAATCGATATATGATTTAACAGGTCAAAGAGCGGGAACAACTGAACCCATAAAATGGTATGAATATGTTAACCCATAATGGAAGATTTCTATAATATTATAATTTCCCCTGAAACAATTAAGGGAGACCTGTTTACGGTTAACATGCAAGGTCAAAATGTTAATTCGAGTTATACTGGTGAAACGACTGGTGTATATTCGGGTATGACCCAAGTTTTAACTGCAGGTCCAAATGGTAGTTCAACTTTAACGGGATTAACGGTTCCAATTCTATTTAGACAAACCGCGGTTGACTTTGGATATTATAGTCCATTTGACGGGGCGGTCCTACAAAAAGACGTGGTTGCCAATTTTATATTCTCATCAACAACTGCCGACCCATACGTTTATAATGTTTATAACACATCAAGTGAATTTCAAAAATTCCTTGAGTTATCAGTTTATAAGATTAGTTGGGGTGATGGCTCACCAGCTCAAACAATTAGTGCATACACACCTAATTCAATTGTACACACTTACCCAAATGCGAATGCCCAATATACTATTACATTAGAACAGACAAATCCTTGGGGGGTTACAAGAGTTTCAAAGACTATTTCAACACCTTATGTTGATGTGGTTCCTAATAACCCAAATGGTGAAGCGTTCTTTATTCCTGCTGGTGGTAATTGGTTTGAAACTCCAATCAGTTATAACTACATATTCTCAGGGGATGCAGTGAATGTTGTATCTGCTCAAACTTCAAATAATTTTACAACGGTTCCATTTACAGTTTCAGGTTTGACAAAATCAAAACTTAATGAGTTGGCGATGTACGGACCAAACAAATTCCAAGTCGGAGTTCCTGTTATTAAGAATGGTCAGATATGGGGGGCAATAACTAATACGGCAACAACATTCACGGCCTATACAATTAATTTAGTTGATTACTATGATTATATAGACGGGACAACAATATTTTTTGAACAATCTTCAGGATTTACTGAAAATAATTTAACCGCGAGACCAATCACAAAAGAAGAGGTGTTACTGAAAGTTATTGACCAACCACAGATACAAACGAATGTTTTTGTGGAAAGAGGGAAGAATTCGGCGTACGAAAGAGTCCAAAGATTAGGTGAAGTTGATAATTTAGGTGATATGATTAACTACGGATATGGATTTTTTAATGTTGAAAAAAAGAACTAAACTATTTATAAGATAAAAAGATATGGCAATCGGTTCATACGGCACAATTAGACCTTCAGATGTTTCACCTGAAGACGTACAAATAATAATGAATTACACTCCATCAAGGGATGTAACGGATAATTTTACCCTTACACAACTTGATGCACAAACAATTCTTAAACCTTACTTTAACAATAGTCAAACAGGTGGAAACGCTGGTGTTGAGGTTTTAGGTGGATTATACAATTTAACATTACCAGCACAACAATTTAATGCTCTTGGGATTTACACCCTTTATATTAGACCAGCACAAATCAGAACAAAGATTACTGATTGTGGTGTGTTAAATGCTTTGCCAAACGTAAAAGGAATTATTATTGACGTAACAAATGTTCCAACACAATATCAAAACAAATTTGTTCCACAAGGATTGGTTGGATTTAGAATTGAGTATTTAAATCCTGATGGGTCAAAGATACCAAACTTCTTTAGGGTTGTTACCTCATCATTCTTTTGTGAACCTGTTGTAACAAACGAAACAAATACAACACAAAAAACTATTAGATATAGATATGTTGAAGGAAATTCAAATTTGATTTTCTTAACACTATCACCATCTTCATCACCAACTAACAATCCAAACGCAACACCATTCATTGGTCAGCCAAATCAAAATATTATTATATCAAACACATACTTCAATCCAATTACGTTGGAGGTTGAAATGGTTGAATACGATATATCATCTCTTGCAATCGCTCTTTATGGTAATCAAACCAAATCAATTGATGATGGTGTTTATACAATCTATGACTCTCAAAATAACATATACAGACAATACAACTTATATGAAATTAGAGACCAATTTAACGCATTGTTATACGAGGTTAGACAAAGTAGAGGTAATAATATTGATTTCAGTAAAAACTTTACAAACATAACTAGTTAATGGCGGTAAACACAACAAATACTAAATACTTTTACCCACCAAGACCAGGTAATGGTGCGGGTACTTTCTCTGACAACATTGTAGGATTACAAACTGTCGAGGGGGGAGGACTTACGCAAGGTAACTTTGAGTTCTCAACAGGGGTAACTGAAAAGGTTAATCGAACATTCAATGTCGGAGCATTCTCTGAACCAATGACTTTGGATGCGATGAACATCGATAGTGTTGAGGAGAGTAGAAGAATACTAGCAACTCAATTTAGAGTTTATCCAAATTTTGACATTACCCAAGTACTTAACTTTTCAATGTATGGTTCCTTATCTGAAAGATTTAGGGTGTCAATTACTCGAATAATTAATTACTTCCCAGCATCATTAGACATTCAATTTAGTAATGGTGATTATATTACAGGTAACACCGCTTATGACATTGCTTATGATGTCCAAACTGATGAAACTTATTTCAAGGTAAATGTAGATAGAATCCGTAATCCATTTGATGTTGATTATTCGGTTAGTGCGGCAACTAACTTAACCCTTAGAGAATTAGATGTTTCACCGTATAGAAATATTAATGAAACTTATTTGGATTATTGTGTTAGTATTGATGATAACATTTATAAACTTTTAGCATTTGTTCCGTCTGATACATTGTCATCAGGTGATATTACATTTTATGTTTCTGGTTCACCATTTGGAACAACAGCAACCACAATAGAACAAGAATACCAAATTAGACCAAACGATTATATTGTTGACAAAATATTTCAAGAAAGTTTTGATGAGGTTGAAAAATTCTTAGTTAATAGATTGGTTAGACCTGAATACACTGCGGTATTCCAAGTACCACAACAAAATGAATTTGGTCAAACATATACAGATTACCAACAAGTGACTTGGCCAAAAGATGGTCCTTGGAATTTAGATATTCGTTCATTCTTATTTGATTCTTACTTGGAACAAATCCAAGCAATTGCGGTTAATTTAGATTCATTTAAAACAAATTTGATTTCAAGATTCTTAGTTTCGGATTCATTAAAAGAATTTGATACTTTGGGTAGAAAAGTTGAAAAGATATTTCAAATATATGGTAGAAGTTTTGACCAAATAAAACAATTTGTTGAAGGATTAGCTTACATGAATTCTGTGAATTACAATCCATCAAATGATATACCTTCACAATTATTAGCGAATTTATCTCAAACTTTGGGATGGTCATCCAATTTCTCACCAATAACAAATGAAGATTTCTTATCTTCTGTTTTTGGTAACACTGCAACTCCAACATACCCTGGTTATGCTAGAGCTTTAACACCAACAGAATTAAACTATGCCTATTATAGAAACTTAATATTAAATGCTTCATATCTTTTCAAATCAAAAGGTACAAGAAGGTCTATTGAGTTTTTATTAAGATTGATTGGTGCTCCTGATTCATTAATTGAATATAACGAACACATTTACTTGGCTGACCAAAAAATTAATCTTGAACAGTTCTATCGTCAATGGGCGCAAATATCAGGAGGTACTTATGTTCAACAAACACCGACATATGCTCAAGGTCAAACTTATAGTATCTATGGTCATTTATATACTGCATTTACAACAAATGTTACTTACACAGATACAAGTATAACATTAGCTGCGTACCCAATAGATATTGAAGGTTACCCGAAAGCTCCTGTTAATACGGAAACATACTTCTTCCAAATCGGTGCGGGTTGGTATGAAACTACTCCATCGCATAGAAGTCCCGACGCGGTAACTTTAACAGGTAATGTTTATACAGGACAAAACTTTAATATCCAAACACAATTACAACCATTCACATATGGTCAAACATATCTGAATAGATATAGGGATTTCCCTTACATGACTGAAGGATTTAAACTTCAAAAAGTTGTTGATAATAATAAGTCTTGGTTATCGGACGACGATAAAGTGAGAATTTCAACTCAAGGAGATTATAACGCTTATTATTTTGTTGATAATGAGAAATTAGTATTAAATGTTAAGAATGTTGATATATTCTTAAATCCTGGTCAAGGTCTTGCATATGATGTTTGGGACCAATCAAGGAAATATGACTATCCTATCCCTGAGTCAGGTTTAACGGTTGGTTACCCTGTACCTGGTGGTGTGGATTGGACTTATGTTGACCCTAAGCCTAAAAAGAAAACATTCTTTGAATTCTCCCAAACATTTTGGCAGAATATGATTAACACTCGAAACAGATTATACATATCTGATGGTAAGACAGGTGGATACCCAACACTACAATCTATTTGGTGGAAATACATCGAATCAGAACAAACTGTCGGGTTACCTAACAACAAGTACACTTATCAAAAGTTAATTGATTACGTGAACGGTATTGGTCCTTATTGGACTAAATTGGTGGAACAGATGGTTCCTGCAACAACTATTTGGAATGGTGGTGTTAGATTAGAAAATTCAATCTTCCACAAACAAAAATTTGTATATAGAAGACAAAGAGGTTGTCAATTTATACCAGTCCCTGTAGACCCATGTTATATCATATCAAATATTTTTGATTATAACTGTAGTACTGAGTATGCCGAATTTTATATTTATCCTTGGTTAAATGGTGATATTACTGTTTCTAATTTTAATAGTATTCTATCTAATAGAATTAATAACATGTTATCATCAAGTGGATTAACACTAAACCAATGTAATCAAAATTCAGTTCAAACTGAGTGGTATGTTGATTTAAGAATTAATAATCAAATAATAATTCAAGATAGTTTCTATAATGGGTATGGTTATACTGATGTACCAACAGATTACGAATGGAGAACCGCTTTAATAGATTATCTACCAACTTTATATGATTATGGCTACACATATTTCTTAAATGGTAATAAATTAACCATAACTAATTTAGGATGTGTTTCTCAAAATTTACAAGACACGGTAGTTTTAAATGTTGGGATAAATATTAATATAAGTTGTACTAATTAATGTCAAGTTTTAATTATAACATAGCGGTAACAGGAGATTGTTCTAATACAAACTCAGGGTCAATTAGTTTGACTTTGATTGGTGGTACTCCACCATATACGGTACAATGGTTAAGCCCTGTATTATCTCCCGATATTATCACAACACAACCCGCAGTAAAAACGGGATTAAGTGCTACAACATACTCTGTAAGGGTTAACGATAGTACAATACCTACAAATAACGAATTTTATATTAACATTCCAGTATCGAGTGGGGTGTGCGCAAGTATTCTTGGTGTTATGGGAACAACATGTTCCTTAAATAATGGTTCTGTAACGGGAACTTCAACATCTGATTATTCATCGACTGATTTTTATCTTTATCATGGTGATGGTGTGTTTTCACAATCTGCAACAACTAATCAACAAACAGTTGTTTTTGGTAGTTTAACCGCGGGAACTTACTACATGACAGTTGTTGATTTGGGTGGATGTTCTGCTCAAACTTCTAATTTTATTGTTGAAGATTCTGATACCTTAGATTATGGTTTGTATGTTGTACCTAATTCATCTTGTGGTGGTACCGCTATGGGTAAAATCATGATTACGGGTTTAACTGGCACACCACCTTATACATATCTTTGGAATACAAGTGCTACGGGTTCTACTGTTACAGGTTTAACTGCGGGAATTTATTCTGTTGATGTCACAGATTATTATGGATGTGTGACAACTAAAAGTGCTACGGTGAGTAATGTATCTCCTGTTGGACTTGGTACGTTTACGGCAATACAACCAACATGTTTTTCTGCGGATGGACAATTAACCATTCAAATTACGGGAGGAACGGCACCATATTATTATTCTGCATCTACAGGTGATATTTTGGTACAATATGGAACAACATGGTCGTTATCTGGATTATCACCAGGTGTTTATAGTATTCAAGTTACTGACGCGGCGTTATGTACATTTGTCGCGGGAACTACATTAACATCACCAAATGGAATTACTTCGGTTAATGTTAGTACTCAAGGTTCAACATGTTCAAGTAATGGTGGTTCTATTACCGTTGCGGTTAATGGAGGTACTTCTCCATACATTTATGGTCTAATATATCCTGATGGGAATGTATTGAATATTGCCAACAATCAAACAAATCAACTATTCCCTAATTTATATTCAGGGACTTATACTGTTTCAGTTCAAGATGCTTCGGGATGTTATTATATGGATGAGGTTACATTATATGCCACCAATACATTTACAATCTCAACACAAACTACAGGAACAACTTGTAATCAAAGTAATGGTTATATTACTGTAACCAAAACTGCTGGTGGTGAACCACCATTTGATTATTCGTTGGATGGATTAGTTAATATTAATGATAGTGCTCAATCTGCGGTTACATTTAATAATGTTTCAACAGGACAACATACCATTACTGTTACTGATAATACGGGATGTACTCAAACCACTCAAGTATACGTTGCATCGAGTTCACAATTAGATTATAGTTTATATAACACTTCTTGTGGTACGGGTTCAGACGGTAGTATTACCGCATTTATTTCTTCGGGAAATCCACCATTCACTTTTGATTGGTCAGACAATGTTTATGGTAATCCACAAGAAATTACGGTTACAGGATTAACAGGTGGTACATATAGTGTGACAATTATTGATGATGATGGTTGTGCGGTTACAAGATTTACGGATATTACTTGTGATGCGAGTTATGTGTCATATCAAACATATGTTATGGGTTCTCAAACATTTAATATACAGTCCCAAACAAAATATGGTTTATTACAAATGTTAAATGATGGTTACGATGATTTAACCTCAGGTAATACAAGTTGTAATTTAATTTCAGCGAACTTTAGTGTTAAAGTTTCTGTAAATCCGTTAGGGTTGACGACAAATCAAAGTTTCTATACATCAACTTCTTTGATTGATGCTCCAAGTGACAACTTATATTATGACACCGTGGTTGCATTATTACAAACAATCCCTGGTATTGGTCTTATTACTGTTGATTCGGTAAACAACCAAATAACAATTGAAACAAGTACAACAAATAATAGTTTAGATGGTCAAGAAATTATAATTGAACTGATAATTGTTTATGATACAATTTGTTTAACATGACACAGGTAAGAATAACGGAAATATCGGGGGGTACATACCCAATTGATGTCTATATCTCAGATGTATATGGTAATTATCAAACTTTACTTGGAACGATAAATACGGGACCTGTCCCACCTACTGTTGAATACAATACTACAATACCTTCCATATTTAATACTGCTCCTGAAATAATGTTGACGTTAACTGACAATAATGGGTGTAGTATTTTTAAATTATTACAATGTACTTTTGGTTGTACTTTCCAAATTACAATTGAATTGGCGTCTTGTATCGTCAATATCGATATTCAAGAGTCAAATTGTAGTTTTGCTCTCTGTTAAACTTCCCATTATTTTAAATAAGTTTTACTGAAATAGTATTGTTGTGGTATTTATTAAATAAAAACATCGGATGACCACATATTCTATATTAGTAACCAATAACGCTCCAGGATGTGCAACTGAAATTGAACAACAATTAACAGTTACAGGTTGTACAACCTATATCGTTAGACTAGCGTCAAATTCGAATGCTTTAGGACCATTCAATGTGTATGTTGACAACGTAATTTATTATTCTGCTCAGACAAGAAATGAAATGTTAAATGGTGTGGTGGTAAACCTTGAATGCGTTACACCATCACCAACAGTTACGCCAACAATAACTCCTACTCCTACTCAAACAGACCCAATGACGGGTACTACTACTACACCAACCCCAACTCCTACATATACTCCAACTAATACTGCAACACCAACATTTACACCTACTAATACTATAACTCCTACTAATACTGAAACACAAACCCCAACCCCAACTCAAACCCCAACTAATACTGAAACTCAAACACCAACTCCTACACCAACAAATACTCAAACACAAACTCCAACACAAACTCAAACGCCTACAACAACTACAACTTTAACAACAACACCTACTAATACTCCTACACAAACTCAAACACCAACAACTACGACAACATTAACTGCGACACCAACTCAAACACCAACTAATACTGCGACACCGACTAATACAATTACACCTACTAAAACTCAAACTCCAACTCCAACCAATACACCAACTAATACTACGACTCAAACACAAACACCGACTAATACTGTAACACCAACTAATACCGCAACTAACACATCAACTCCAACTCCTACAAATACAGAGACTCCAACTAATACGCCAACATTAACACAAACACCAACACCGACCAATCTACCGTTCTCCGCTTATTTATTTCCAGAACCAAATGATGTTAATTCAAATAACAACATTGGTCAGTACATGTTAGATGGTGGAGCTTCGGCGTTCTTTGGTTATTGGAATAATGGCGGAAATCCTCCAGGTGCGGGCGCGTCGTATTCACCTGATTTAGACCTTTATGCTCACTTCTCAGGTTGGACAACCCCTGTTGATGGATACTTTACTCCTGTAACTAGTTTTGCGGGACCAATTAGACAGTCGTCTGGTTCAGGAACCGATGCTTACGGATGTACTCAAACTCAATATACCTTTGGAACAATCCCTGTAACAACGGCTCAAGTTGACCCTGACATTCAATATTTCTATTCGATTTGGATACCACTTGCTGGAGTTGGAGGTACTATGAATAATATGACTGTGGATATTGGTTCAGGTGGGGTATGTTCTAATAATATTATTAATGATGGGGTTCCTGACCCTGGTTTATCAACACAAGATGTTACAGTTACTTCAGATGCGGCAATACCTGCAGGAACTTATCGAGTATTATGGTTAGGTTCATATGCAGTACAACCAACAACACCTCCACTAGCAGTTACACTTTACTTCAAAGGTGATACTAAAACATAAGATAAAATATAATTAGATTATAAAAAGAATAGCATGTCATTTCCATATAAAAATCCTATAACGGCGAGTCAACTTTCAGGTTCAGAGTCTGTATCAAGAACATCAACATTTGGTACTAATTTTTCCGTACTCCAAACAGGTGGGTACATGGAAGTGTATACGTTATCTGACTTAAATTGGTCTACATATGGTGCATCATCTGGGGCGATTCAAAATTCAGGTAATACAATACCAATCCAATTTACCAAAGGTACTGGAACAGCCTTTTCACCTGATGTTTTAACATTAAATTCTGATAATATATCTTCTGGTAGAAGAAGATTGGGTATGCAAGTTTTTGTTCAAGAAACTGAAACCGTTTATCAATATACCATACCAAATTATGAAACATTATGGAATAATTTATCAGGATTAACAAGCAGTTCGGCAATTACAGTTACCGAATATAGTACCGCTGTAAATAGTCGTTCTCAGGCAGGTAGAGACTTCATTAATGCATGGACTGGTTCAACAATTGAAGGTCAAAGTGGTACAACAAGAGAAGATGCTCGTTGGAGAATATTCTATGGTACTGACGTTCAAATTACAGGTGGAACATATTTTTCAGGAACACAAGAATTAGATTTATATAATAATACAGGTGGTACTGTAACAATTACAGGATTTACAGGTACAATTACGGGAGGTACTTATGATAGTAATACAGGTACTCTTAGATTAGATAGTAGTGCTGAACCTCCTGTTTATATTACAGGATTCACATCAGGAGGTGGAGGTAGTCCTCTCACGGTTTATGATGCCACGTCAGGTGTAACGGCAACAAACGTTACAGGTATGACATTTTCAGGTGCTTCGGTTATTGATAATGGAGATGGTAATGTAATAATTAATTTTACAGGTGGAACTGGTACTTCAGGTACAAGTGGAACGGATGGTTCTTCAGGAACTAGTGGAACTTCAGGTTCATCAGGAACTAGTGGAACAGATGGTACTTCAGGTACTTCAGGTGTAAGT
>JAUKPQ010081744.1:0-19905 GCA_032273045.1 Chloridella minuta | reverse complement strand
GCCTGTATACAGTTTTTCAATCATATCAACAGCAGTATACAGTTCTATATTTTTCTTGTATGATATTTCAAATACTTGATCTCTTGCAGGAACATAATTTAAAAATACAAATCTGGAATATTTTTTTGTATATCCGTTATATGTTTCTGTGTAGTATTCTATTGTATAATCATCGGACAGTATTAGTTTTCCACTTAGTGTAGGAACAATAGTTAATTTGTTTGGCTCGGCCAACACAGATAAGACAAATTTGTTTTCATTGCCTGAGCATATAAAAATATCAGAAACTGTTTCTACGCCAATTTCCGGTAATGAATTAGTTCGGTTGAACCGTAAACTAATTTTATTTTTTCTAGTAGTTAAATTCAATAAACTCGCAGAAGCAGTTGCACCAATAGTAACTCCCGCGCCGCCACCAGTGATGGTCACAGTAGGAGTTTCCGTATATCCTTCTCCTGGATCAGTTACTAGAATTTGATAAATTTTTCCCGAACGTATATATGCTTCAGCAGTGGCATTGGAAGTAACACCGGTACCTCCACCTGTGATAGTTACAGAAGGACGTTGAGTATATCCTGCACCGGGATTACAAACAATTACTGATCCAACTGAATATTTGTAATTGTCAGCCCATGCTTTCCAAGGCTGTTGATTAATCTGATCGTCTTCTAATGTCACAATTTCAAACTGATCTGTCAATGTATTAAAATACGATGGCATATCAAAGTCCATTGATGCAGCAGTAAATTGATCGTCTAAGTATGCATACTTAGATACATAAGTTCTTATGTGTGAATGATAAGGTTTAACCTCTCTAACATATTCTTCAAAATATTGTTCATTATCTAATTTATAAACAGGACGTTGATCCAACGAGCCTACTTGATTGACAACATTTATGAATGATGTTTTAAATGCCCAGTCTAATAATTTTTGCTCAGTTAATGCATATCTAACAGCGGCAAAGAAGAATAAATTCCAATTAACTTTTAGATCATTAATAAAGATATCTTCTTTTAAAGCCTGCAGAATGTATAATACTTCTAGATCGGGAATTTGATCATATAAGGTTTCATCTAACGTAGCAATATCATATGCATATTTCAAATCGCTATAATTCCAAATAGTTTCAGATATTTGAATAGTTCCTTTTTCTCTATAAATTATATCAAAATTTGTAGAAAAATTGCCTACTTGTGTATCGGGTATTCTTTCAAGTATCGCATAATACCCATCACCGATGTTATTAACTTTTACATAGTCGCCTACCTTGGCATCATATAATGAATATAAATCCGATGCCATTGGTATTACATAACTGTAATCTTTAAATGTATCATATGCAGAACTTACCCAATCAACTTTAGTCCAATACAATGGAGTATTATATGTTTGATTTTTAATTCTGGTCCAATTATTATCATTAGATGAATTGTAATTAAAGACATGTTTAGTCCAACGACCATTATAATCAGTATTGGAACGAATAATGTATGTATGTGGACGAACAATCAATTGTGGAATTGAATTGAAGCCAGAACCAGCATTTGATATTAATACAGAGGTAACGCGGCCTTCAACATCAATAGATGTAGTTAACACTGCGCCGGACATATCTGCAATTACGGTTACCAAAGGTGCGATCGAATATCCATATCCAGGATCTACAATATTAACAGAAGTTATTTTTCCATTTTCAACCGAGCATTCTAATATTGCTTGTTTAAATAACGTTGTGTCTACCAATGCATTGAGTTCAATCTCATCAGCGACATCAACAATAGCATCGTATTCTCTAGAAAATTCGTCAGGCAATGGCTCTGTCTTATAAAGATTATCAAAGTTATATGCATTTTCTGTTATGATATTTTTAATCAATACAGAGTTAGCAAAGTCAACTAAATTCCTTAAAGCAGTCAATCTATTTTTAAATAGTGTTTGACGCGGACGAATACCAATGCCATATCTATTTCTAGATGTTAATGACAATTCAGGAACATTATTTCCTAAAGCATCATGCCCTAGTAAACTATCAAATAATTTTTTCTCTAGTAACGGAGTAGGAACATCATTGGCCTCTCCTTCGGCAAGTAATAACCATTCGGTATGCTTTGGTATTTCATTATTAATTCTATCAATTGCAATATTGATACTGATACGATCTCCTACCAAAGATGGTTGTACATTAGCCAATGCTATACTATCAGGAGAAATAATTTCAGCAAACTTTAATCCATAAGCAATTGGATCTGCTATTGCACTAGATACCTGATAACTGCTGAGCCTTCTGTTTTTCACATCGGGCAGTGTTACTTTGTTTTTCACCCAGAAATAATATACGTTTTCAAAAGAATTAGTTACATTATTAAATAATTGCTTAACAGATATGCTGCTATTATCAGGGTACTTAGGCTGTCCACTTATTCCTTTTGTTAGGCCAGCGGTAGTGTCCGCTTGAGCAGCCCATTCGCTAGGTAGAAGATCAGATTTTACCCATTCATAAACATCTATACTAGAACCCGGGAATAATTTACCCCAGTTATTTTTTCTAAATATTTCGTCACCCTGTTCATACCAAGTGTATTTTACAGTACTTAAATCCCACCATAATTCACCAATGTGGTCATCTATCCAACTTGTATCTGAATCAACAATGTTGTTAGCAAGTCCAATAGAGTATGTTGCAGGATCAATAGCAGATCTAAATTTCAATTCCTGGCTGGCAATACCGGCAATTTTTCCTTTTGATGGATCTATAATCTCAAGATATTCAATTATAGATTCGTCTTGATTGTCAATCAGTGCCAATCTGTTTATTGTAGATACATCAACTAAATCAGATTGCTCACGCAATAATTTCCAACTGCCAGAAGTTGAATCAATCTTATCAAATTGATATACAGTAGAAGTATCAACACCGGAAGATGCAGTTGATGGAGCGCCTACCAATACACGATTATTTGTAACCGAGATCGATGTTCCATATCTGCTGCCAACTGAGATAGATTTATCAGTTAGTTCTTCAACCGGTATATAATGTCCTTCCATATTATTATAAACATAGACAGAACCGGAATCAGGAATAGATTCTATAAACTGTGTGACTCCACCATCAAATATAGTATCACCTGACTTAGAATCAACATCAAATTCCACTAGGTTAGCCTTATTGATTCCTAAGGATCCTATTGCTAAAGTTTCGTTGTCTTTGCTTATAGCAATGGTAGTTCCAAACTTTAAATTATAATTGCTAACAGGATTATCAATAATTTGTTGTAGTGCAAATACATAATCTAAAGAAGATTCTGCCACTTCTCTTTCTGAAAGATTAATCGCATACTGCACTGGATTGGCATTGTTATTCTCAATAACTGCTTGATTGAAAATACTGTTGTCCACGCCAAGGCCGGATAACATCCAATATCTGATATCAGTTTCGCTAGGATATAATTGTGCATCCGGATTATTTTGATATGCACGTATTACATCTGCTCTAGTTTCAACAGCATTATATGCATCTGCTTCTCTTTCTGCATCATAGATTGCTGCATCTTCAGGATGAGTTTCTCTGTAATCGATCCAGAATTGATCAAACCCACTAAGACCAACAGTCATCCAATTTATAATAGTTTCTTCACCGTAGTATACTGGTGCTAATAAATTATCAGCAAGAGCAAGTATTACCTCTGCGCGAGTTGCTAGATAGGCATCGCTGACTATTGTTTTTTTGTAAACAGCAACTTTTCCATAAGATTGATCAACTAGTTTAGTATTAATAGATGACACAAACAAATAGGATCCATCATCTGATACAACTATATCATCGCCAAATGGTGAACTTGTACCAAACGGTGAAGTGATAGTTTGTAGCCAGGCTAGTGAATTATTGAATATTTGTACAACGCCTGTAGTAGATGTGTTAACAACATGATACGGAGCACTGATAGCAATAACGGTACCTGCTACATCGCCTGCTATCTTATATCCATATTGACTACCAGTTGACAAAGCAACATGCGATGAAAGTGTTATACCATGTGGATGTGCAGATACTCGTGAAGTAGTAGATGTACTTACTGAATAAGCATAGACATTACCGCCTGTGCCTGCGCCAGGTGCACCAACTAATAACATTGTTGAAGTTGTTGCACTAACTTGATTGGTATATATAGAATGGCCAAATCTAGCATTTGATTCAGGGTACGGATTTAGTAATACCGCTTCAGTTTTCTCTTGATTGATAGTAACTTTTTTACTGCCTATCTTTACCAAGCCTTCGGATGTATATGATCGAACATTACCCGAACCAGTGCTAAGTGTTACTACTCCAGTAGGAGAATCAGGACCCCTCACGCTGCTGGCAGCAGGAGCACCTGTATAAAATAATTTCTTACCTTGATCATATCCTAATGAATAACCAAACTCAGACGATGATGATAAATCGCAATAAGTAGCGGTAGTAGAATTTAGTGTGTATTCAAATTGTTTAGACAGTACGCCGGTTACATTATTTTTATTCAGCACCCATACACTTCCAATTCCAACATTACGAGGAGATGTATATCCAGGTGCTGATGTTAGGACAACATTTGTATCTTCGGAAGAGTAAATGGCTGTTCCTAAATGTTGCCCCAATGGAGTAGGTAATGTGTTGAAAACATTAGTTACGGTGGAGTAATTTTTTATCTTTTCATAGACTTTCCACTTAGAATCTTCGCCACTATCTATCCAAACTTTTTCTCCATACTTTACATGTAATACATTTTGTATCTTAGATAATTCTTCAACATTACTATATCTTACATTTTCAAATTTAAATAAAGCACCATAACTCAATAAAGTATCATCGGTTATTGTTGTCAAAGCGGATGCAACTGTAAATTGATTTAAATTAGGAATATCATTTACAATATATATTCCGTTGACTTGACTATTAAATCTAACAATGGAAACAATATCGCCAACT
Source organism: Chloridella minuta (assembly GCA_032273045.1). Taxonomy (NCBI): domain Eukaryota; class Xanthophyceae; order Mischococcales; family Pleurochloridaceae; genus Chloridella; species Chloridella minuta. The sequence goes on along the minus strand of JAUKPQ010081744.1, from coordinate 14,939 downwards.
GACAATCCGTGATTCGAATCAGTGGTAAAGGTGATAGATTCGCCAGGAGCATTTACATAAACTCCTGCTACCTTGGCAGACTGATTGGCATATCTATAAACTGCCCAACTACCATTTTCTAAAAAGCCTAGCCAAATAGTGTTGCCTTCTTTGATTAAAGAATTATTGGCAATATCTAATAGACTGTTTTTATTGTAGGCGGTAACTGTTATATCATCGGCTCTAACATATCCAGCAGTTGGCAAATCAATATTGTTGTCTTGATATGTGCTTGGATATACATCAAATGTAGATGTTGTTACATACTCATCAGGTGTTATTAATAACGACGATGCTTGAACATAATTGATTAACGGATTTGAATCTGTAGGGATGCTATCAACTAATTTAGTAACATATGGATTTTCAGAAGATATACCTTCTTTGAGTGTGAATTCTATTTCTTTATATGATGAGAAACTACCGTACTCACCAACCCGGAATGCCCAATCTTCATTGATCGAAATGTCACCCTTACGAGTAAATTTTCCAACCTTAGACAATTTTGTTATTGCATTCTTTGTTCCCTTTTCTTTTATAAATCCTTGATAGAATTTATATTGACTAATAGGATTAGTAAAAATGTTATTGAGATAATTTCTCGGAGTGTATCCAACAAGATGCTGAGCCAACTCTTGCTGTGTAGCATCAAAGTTGTCAATGTCTAAACTGTAGAAATCTTCAAACTGATTGATCTTATAGTCAAAGTTTGGCAACAGATTAGATTCTGGTTTGCTGGATAATTTGGTCCATTTTGCAAAATCAAATTTACTATCGTTTAGAATCTTTTTATTTGATTCATAATAGGCGCCGTTGTATCTTACCACTTTTCCTGGAAGATAGAGTTTGTAGGCAGCCCAGTCAGTAATGTTGACATTATCGTATACAAAACCGGGACTTGATAAATCGCCATTCCATGCACTGGTTCTAAATCCCGATAACTTCATTCTACGTTGTTTATATCCAGTTTCGATATCGTAGATAGTATCATTAAAGATAGTGGAATTGTTGAAGACCATTCCATGTTCTTTTTGTACTGAATTTAATTTAGCAAAGAAAATTCCGTCATAGGTATCAATTGTAGTAATTACACAAATTCCGTTTTCTCTAGAAAGTCTAAATTTGTCCGATGGAAATGATTTGCCATCTGCTTTTAATAAACTATATTCATATTTTCCAGCAGATATATCGTCTACTACTGAATTGGTAAATGAATATTTTAAATAGTCAGCAAATGGACTTAGTGTAATGATGCTGCCGTCTGCCCAATTCTGAGTTGTCCAATACAGGAATTCTTTACCTGTATATTTCCAATCCATTATCTCATTTAAATCACTATTAAATTCATCGAATATAAATCCTTGACTGGAAAGATAAGCACCGTATCCAATTAATAAATCGTACACTTCTTGTATGCTTGAATAACTAGTGCCATAAGGTACTCTTGTAACTGATGATTCAAACTTTGAAGATAGTTGAACTGTTGAACCACCTGTTATTGGCAACGATGGCAATGCATAAAATAATGCTGTATCAAATGTTGGCTGTGCATTGTGTCCAACTTTTACTCGATAGTATCTTCCGTTGTAACGTACTATTTGCCCAGACTTATAATATTTTGTTGTGTTGGAATCAGCAGATGTAATATCAATTGCTGTCAACCCGTTATTTCCATTATTAACTACAGATGTCCACTCTGTAAATGCTTCAGACTTTCCACCAACTGTGATTGCGCCAGATGCGGCTTGAGTTATAGGTTTTAGTATTTCAAAATAAGAATTAGCACTGTCGTATCCTTTGACAATAAAATTGCCTTCGTACTTTTGTACTACCACTCCAGAGATGCTGGCAGACTTAATAGGGTTACTTACATTTAATAATAATGTATAATCTTCAGGAGGCAGTAATGCACCCTGCGCTTGGGACAATGGATCCACCGAATCAATAAGAATTTGCAATTTATCTTTACTGGCAAATCCTCCTAACTTATGGAATAGATTAAAATCTAAATAAGTTAAATCCTGTTTTAAAACATTGAGATAGTTTGAATCCTTTTGCAATCCTTTTTCAACAACATAAACTCCATAGCCTGCTGTTTGTACATCGCCTTCGACTAATAATTTTTTAGGATTTAAATATAAATCATCTTTAAGATAAGTTAATTGTCCTAAAAAGTTTAATTCAGTTCTACTAGTATCATACATCGAGGCTGTGTACATACAAGGGTCAAGCAATGCCGCTGCTGCATTTAAAGCAAATGGCCAATAACTACTTCTTCTCCAAGCAGTCTCTGCAGGTCCCTGATCACCAAATTTCCAATTAGATTTTTTATCGTAAAATCCAGTTTCACTAACAAGGAAGGATGCCGGGTCTTTTAAATTACCTGACTCGTCAACTGGAAGTATACTTGAAAGACCAGGTCTGACATAGTTTGAAAGTACTGAATCTGTTCCTGTTGAATACCCATTCTCAATATCAATCCACATCTGTGCATCGGCAGGATACGGACCAATGCCATATGAATCTTCCCACCATGCTGGCATAGAAGAATAACCTAACATTTCCCAAGGATGAGTATGAGGGCGATCTGTATCGTAGAAATATTTGTATATTCCTCTCCAATATCCTGATACATTTTTACCTAACACTGTATCAACTCCATTCACATAATTCCATGTGAATGGAGCGCCTTCGTCAAACGTATCATTGGTGCTGGCATCAATATTATATGCACCTGTCCAATTAATAAAATCTTTTGTTAAAATATCAGTGGCATCGGACAACAAGTATTTGTCTTGTCTGAATGCTCCTGGAATAACTGCATTAACATCAAACACAGTTTGATCATAGGCTACCTTGATATTATTATAAACTCTTTTTTCATATTCGAGGATAATAGCATCTCTGTAGTCTCCGTATGCTTTCATTATACTGCCGTCGTGTCCCTGTATAACATCAACTGCTCCGTTTATATATGAAGTGTCGCTATAGATCAAAGGCTCAAAGGCAGGATATAATCCTAATTTACTCGGAGTTGCCGGAACAAAGGATCCAATTGTATTTGGATAATAATGTATTGTTACTACATCGTCAACTGCTAGTACGATAGAAAAATATACTCTATCATCAGCAGGATCAATGTAATAATCTTTTCCTGTTACAAGTTGTACATCATTGAGATAAACTAGTATTGACTGAAAACTTAATTTTGATAAATCAAATCCACTAACACCTGTGGGAAATGTATCATCCGGTGATACTACTGTATAAGTTCTGATAATTTTATCAGATCCATAACCTAACATATCAGATCTATAATACGGAGAGCGAGAATCTCTACTGGAATTAATCTCAAGTAATGCTGCGTCAAGAGCAGCAGCAGGTGATAAAGTACCACCAATGTTAGAAATAACCCGTATCAGATTCATCTTAAATTGGTTGTATTGATTTGCTGCATGTCGAACAGCATCTACAACATTATGTTCTTTTTTTCCAAGGAACATTTGAGCAAATGCGATAGGATTTTCATTAACAATCAATCGTTTGCCATACTTAGAGTAATCACTTAAATCTCTTAAATTACTGGTTCCCGGAAAGTCTCCAACGAACTCGCTATTCTGATCAATCATTGTACGTACATGGTCGCTGATCTCAGTCAGTGTCATGTAGGTTATAGACCCATTAAGGGGGTTGTTAGTAAGACTCAATGGAGTTTTATAAAATCCCTTACTATTAGGAATCAAGTTGGATGTAATTTCTAAAGAAACAACATCGTTAGCCTTGAGAGATTTTTCAAAGGTAACTGTTAGATTAGTAATTGTTGAGTTTACATATAAGTTATTAACCAAGGCAATTACAGATGCATCGTTCAATTTATCAAAAGAAGTGACTTGTAGTGTGGAGGTACTTTCTGTAACTGTTTGAACTTCGACTACAGGTATTTGATAGTCTTCGGCAAGTGTCCATACATTAATTAATGAACTTTCTGTTCCATTATTAATTTTGAAATATGTAATTCCGGTAGTACTGGTAGTTGTTACGTTAGCACTATTGGTAAGTTCTAAAATATCCGACATGAAATAATTGTTGAATACAAAACTACCAATGCCTACACTATTTTGATATTTTACTGAAAATCCCAGAACACTATCGTATACCGTGCCTAGTTCATACCCAAATATTTTAGAGCCGATTAAATTACTGTTGTAATATGATTTATTGCTATAACTATATCCCTCGGCATCAAATAAATCAAACAATGGTGCTTGATTCAATGCGGTATGCTGTTGTGATTTAAACCATTTTGTTACAGATACATCATTGATAATCTGTGTGTCATAGTACCAACTGGTTCCGCCGTTAATATCTCCAAAGTTTACTTCAACAGAATCCAACGCATCGGATGTTGATACAAGATCTAGATATAAAGTTGGGCTGTTAGTTGATCTATCGTATCTTACTTGATATACGTTTGCTCTGATAGACGGATCAATTGCACCATTGAATACGACACGCTGCCCTTGTTCAAGCAATACATTGTCAACATAATATCCAACTGTACCTTGCACTTGAGATAGTGGACTAACGGTATCGTTGTCAATAACGTCAATATTCTCGATGCCCTTTCTACCAAAATTAAATAATTGTAGATTAGGTTTAAATTCGATTATAGGTCGTTGTGCCCTATACTTTAATGGGTACACTAGAGATTGTTTATTGATCTCTGATGTAATGCGAATTATTTCGCCGTGGAACCATCTATTATATCGTGTCCATGGATTTAAATCTTGACTAGCACGATTGATGGTTACATATTCCGGTGTTAATGGAATACGTTTATTTCCATCAAAAGGAAAATAATCAAATAGATCACTATCAAAAGTTTCATTATATACTAGAGCAACTGATTCATTGACAACCAATGAGTTAACTGATACTAGAGATATACTTGTTCCGACACCGTCAACATAATACTCATTCTCTTGGTATTCCGATGGAGTGACCTGTAGTGAGAATTTAATCTTCATTCCATTGGATAAATTATAACCATTAGGCATTAGATACGATTTCATGCCAACTATCTCTGTATCAACGTCAATGCTTGAATCGATGACAATAGAATCTGGGCCATTAGGTAACCAATAATATTGAGAATAGTTTACAAGTTTATCCCACTCAACATAAGGATTGTATGAATAGAATTTTGTTCTAAACAATCTATCAAGGTTGTTGGTCTTTCCACCTTGAATATTAATCTCGTTGATAATATCATCATATGCGATAACATCGGTAACATTTGATGTTGCATCTTTAAACACCAGTGCTGGATCTAGAGAATAGTTTGTTCTTAATGACGAACCTTCCTTGATATAAAAATCAGTAGTAGGGTCGTAGTTTGGAGTTATTTTAGATCCCACGAATCCATCGATTCTTTCCAACTGTGGAGTTTGGATTAAAGGATCGATAGTGGCAGATAAAAATTTTGAGTTTTTGTCTGTTTTTAAATATTCTGGTAAAAAATTAACCGACTTTTTATTATCTGCCATTTTTATGTTCCGCTAGTTGTTATTATTGACGACGATGATTTTAATTGTGATGCAGTTATGGCGTCAATAATTTCAATGTCAGAAATTTTTGCCCCGCTGATGAACAATTCGTTTGAAAGGCAAGTTACTTCATATAGACTTCCGAATCCATTATTTGCTGTAGGAACAATAATGAAATTCAAGATGTATGGTGTAAGGCTATTCATTATATAAGTTGATAGTTCGCTGAAGTGGAAACTTTGTCCAAATTCCCAATTTTCCAATGCGAAAAATTCATTTATTGCTGTGAGTATTCTAGTTTTCAAATCATTGTCAGTTGTGATTTTATCAGGATTCTTAACTGCTTTAAATTTTGCCTGTAGATTAATATCTGCATCTGATCCAAACAATACCTTGTAGGTAACAGGATGGAACACTATATCATCACTGATTCCTTTGATATCAGATAGAGCAGACATATAATTTTGTCCTAAACTTTGACTTGTAGGTGGTAATGGCTCTGTCGAATTTCCAAGCAACCAACTTCTAACATCATTGTCATAGGTATTAGTCAATAGATAGATATCAATTATATTTGACTTGCTAGGATCGATTCTTCGTTCCTCTCCACTATTATGTTGGTAATGAAATTTTATTCCAGAACGTCCAATTTTTCCAATGTACTGATCTGTGTATATCAAGGATGAAGTTGCAGTAGACCAGTATTTTACAACGTCTAACGTTTCATCGTAGAAATAAAATAAGTTTCCAAAATCAGTAGGATGAGCAGTTTTATATGCATAGAAATCTGCTTCGGTTTTAAAAGGCAATATGTCTGCACTTGATAAAACGTATCTAGTACCATTACTGTTTTTTTCAAAATATACATATTGAGATTCGGCAATTGCATCAAACGAATCTGGGTCTGATAATTGTCCGGTATTGGTAGCATCATAAAAACTGACTTTTACTTTTCTTGGTTCAACATATCCATCGGGTTCTATAATAGAGCCATCAATTTGCCATAGATGATCATGTCCTAGACCTGTGACACCAGCGGCTATTGTAGGATTAATAGAAAGCACTGTAATCTTATCTTTAATAACCGAGTTGGTTGTAAAATCATAATTTACGGAAGATTCATCATTGAAAAACGCTGTTTCTTTTTCGCTTTCAAATATATAGTTTAATGTTCTATACTGTACTTTATAGTTTTTACCTGTCCATACAAATGAAACTAACCAACTGGCATCTAGCCCTTGATCAGTATAGTTGAATTGATTTAATAAACTATACGGACTGGTAAGATTCAAATTAGAATTAACAATGAAACTCCATTCTCTTGTAGTCTTGTCGATCGTTAATCCAAAGTTTTTTCTGCTCATGCAAATGTTTGCAATTTCATTTTAAATAGAATAACTTAAAATGTTATTGTATTTGTAAATTACTTCAGTAGGAATCGAACCTTGCGGTACCACTGTAGAAAAAATAACAGGGCCTGTACCGTCTGATAGTGTACCCATTCCATAATTTGATCCGTCGCCGATAACTTGTTTTACAGTTGCCCACATGTAAGAACTTCCACCATTAGGAATAACGCCCGATACTGGAATTGTTTTTAATTTGTTCTTGGAATCAAAATATTTGTTTGACGGAGGAACAAATTTAACTATAGAACCATTGACAATATAAGTTAGAGGATCTCTAGACAGCGTGCCTACAGCCACTGGTGAACCAGCGGTACTGAAATATCCCCTGCTTTCTTCAGATATAACATTTATCTGATTCCATGTAAGACTTAAAGTTGACAAACTAATTCTAGGATATTTCTCAAGATAGAACGATCGGATATCGGCAGAATCAATCACCGGACTTAACTTATTTTTTATCATGGCCAGCACTTGGTTTCTACTGGTAAATTCAAATTCAAATATATTTGTGTTTTCTTCTTTGTAAAGTATTCCGTCATTGGCAAAAATATTTGTCATGCTATACTTTCCACTTATATCGCTAAGATCAAAATATTTGCTGATTCCGCTGGATAATCTATTGACACTTTTTACTTTAAGTATATCAGTGCCTGCTGACAGAGGAGCAATGTTGTAATCCTCTCCAGTGATCATTCTGTTTTGTGTATAGTATGTTTGAGGAGCCTTAAACTTTATGCTGTCATTGGATTCAGTTCCTGCACTGTTGGTAACAGTATATTGAAGACTAAATGTCATTTGTAGTGTATGACTTTGTCCTATAGCATTGATATAAGGAATGCTCACAGTCACTCCGCTCATCTGCTCAGGTTTGATTACATAGTTCAATCCATTGCTTTGTCTATAAAGGAATCTAAAATCACCCTTAGGCAACTCACCGAAAACACCATCTGCAAAATTTAAATCTATTTGATCTTGATCTCTTGTACTGATTGCATAGATAGTTCTGGTGCTATTGTTAATACTGTTATAGATGACATTGTTACCGATCAACGCTGGTACGTGAGTCCATAAAGTGGAAAAATTTCCATTTTTATCTAATTGCCATAACCATGTATCTGTATTATTAATGTCAGGAGTGTTGATACCTACGATTTCGTTAGGTACAGGGTTGTCTAATGAAAAGTTTGCAACACTAACAGTACCTTGTTTGAAGTGGGCAAAGAATCCTGTGTTGGCACTAGCACTACCTTGATTATCATTTTTATAGATAATGCTGAATAAGTTAGCAGGGCTAGGTGGTGATTCATATACATAGTCTTTACCAGAGAACATAGATGGAACAACTTCAAAACTCATCGAAGTTCCGTTGATATTCTTTGAAAAACTAAACCCTGGTATATCTTGTATTGAACTATTAATCTTATATTGTTCAGTTTCAATCGAGTCAATGGTAGCACGTTCTGCAGGATTGCCAAAATTACTAGACATTGCAGAATTCATAATGTTTATGAACTGTTGATACCAGTCTGGATTGGTAGGATCATTCCACCCAATTGTTGTATTGGATAAATTTGTTCCGTTTGAATCATATACATTGTCCGAGGTGGCCACTGCTGTTAACTTTAAAAATCCACTAGCAGGTGTATTTCTCGAAGGATTATAACTGATCAACTGTGCTAGACGCAATATACTATCACGGCGCTGTGCTGTTTCAAGAAAGTTTTCACGGGCATTTAAGTCAATTCTAAAACTTAGATTCTGCCCTAGGTAAGCGATAACATCGATAAGAGCAATATATTCACTGCTGTCAATGTAATCATTAAATTCTTCAGGATATGTTTCTTGCAAGTAAGAAATCATTGTACGACGAAGAGTTTCAAAGTCGTAACTCTTGAAGTCAGCATTGCGGAAAGATTGATAAACTTTCTTCCAATCTTCGCTGACTAATAATTTTGTGTTTGTTGATGGTATCATAATATTCTATACCGTATTTATTGTATTAATTAAGTAGGTATATTATTGTACACTTAATCCAATTTTCTGATCAAATGCTAATTTTAATACGCTAGTCTGATTAGTATTTTTCATAGCCAGGGTAATCTCAATCAAGTACCCCTGCTCGTATTCATTGATTACAATCTGTAAAGGATATACCCTAGGGTCTGAATTACAAATAGTATTAAGGTCAGTTTTAAGAAGATCGTTTATCTGAGGAGTCAGTGGTTCCATTATTATATCCCAAATAATAGTTCCAAATGACGGATTCATCACACGCTCGCCCTTGCGAGTATTAAACTGATTTAGTATGTCTTGTTTAATCAAATCAAAATCATAGAGTTTTGATCCTCTATTAGTAGGATTAGTTGTACTAAATCCTTTGTAGAATTGGCTTAGTTGATCAGGGTGCTGATTACTATAGTTGACAGGAGTGACTTCGAGATTTTTATAAGGCATACTATATTTATTAGATGGATTAACCGCCTCTTCCGCCCTTAGGAGGTCGTGGTGAAGTATCAGTACCTGTTCTAATTGGGTTGCCATCACGATCAGTGACCATGCCGCCATATCTATCTCTTAGAACATTATCAGGAGCAGGCGTAACCGACGTAGCACTTGATAGTTGTCCATAAAAACATTCATAATATCCACGTTTCTTTTCGTGTATATCTGGTGTACAATACCCTACCGCTTTGTATCCTTCTTCAAAATAACTCGCACCTGGATTGCTGTTAAGAGTTTTTAACTTAGGATGGCTTAGGAAATATAAAACAACTATTGCTCCGGCAATTTTTGGATCGTTAACCAAGTCTGGATTATCAACCAATGCCCTATCTACTTGGGTATAACCATTATCAAATAGTAACTTGCTGAATTTCGTATAGTTACCTCTGCCAGTTAATTGAATATATCCTCTTCCGATATACTTTGCACCGTCGCCCGGCTGGGTATTTCCTAGTCCCTGGCCTTTCTTTGTGGTATATCCATATAAAAACTCAGGCAATGTATTGTTAGGATTACCTGCATATTGTTGTGCCAATGCTTTATCACCTTTGAATGTGCTTGGGAATACTTCCAATAGTCTATCAGCAGTATATCCAAATTTTTCTGTTACCAGTTGCCATCCGCTTTCGCCGCCTGCAACTCCTAACATGGTAGCAATTATGTAAGGGCTTGTTACGTTTAACTTTTTACAAGCATCTTTAATAGCATTAATACCTGCTTGATTACCTTTGGCATTGACATCTTTACCAAATTTAATATCGCAAGTTCCTGGTACTACATCTGGCAGATTAGCAGGTGCTTGTTTTTCAGCAGCAGGATTTACAGGCAATCCAGCGGCTACTCTAGAACTACCGGTAGTATCTGCTAATGTAACATCAGTGGCTTCCGGAGAAGCAGTATTGGGATTTATATTTTCATGCTGTGGCCATGGTTCATGAGTTGGTACACGTTGCATGATGGATTTAATATCATCTGCTTTGTAGAAAGTACCATTGGCCCATCCAGTCTTGGTGCTTCTATTTGGTAAATTAAATATCGTCAGCGGTGGCGGCATATCGGCATTTTCAGCAACTGTCGGAGTACCAGCAGCAGGACCATTTAGATGTATAACTGCTCCCGTTGCTAGAATATTACCCGTTGCTGATAGATTAATCTGAGCATTCGTGCCAAGATTAATATTGCTTACAGAAGCAATGTTCATTGATCCTTCTGCGGACTGCCTAATATCTTTATTGACATTTAAGTTATAATTATTACCAACTGATATCTTTACTGTTTCGCCAATAGTTTCATCGTGTGTACCTTTAACTACAATCTTTTGTTCTTTGTCTACTAATAAAAAATTGTAACCTCCAATGTTGGTTTCCATATTTTTTCCAGACTTAACATTAATATTACGCCCGGCTTCTATATTAATATCTCTATCGGCACGGAAATTAAAATCGTTTTCGGAATGTATACTAACGCTGTCATGAGCATATATATCAATTTTTCCATTGGAGGTTAATTCTATCCATGTGGTGCCTTTGGCATTTCCAATATAGATTAAGTCCTGACTATTATGCATTAATATTTGATGACCGGTGCGAGTACGTAATCGCACCAATTCATTTTGCCCGTTAATATCTCCATCATCCATGACAAAGGTGCTGCCGCCTAACCTACTGATCGGAGCACGAGTTTTTGACTCGTACCCAATTTCTCCACGTTTTGCACCAGGCTTAGTATCTAGCGGACCCGGAGTTGATATACCAAACACACTGCTTGGAACTTCTCTACGAGCACTGCTAGATGTCACACCTCTTACCACATCTAATAATAATCCCTGTTGCAACAATCTATCAGCAAATGGATGGATAGGTCTTGTGAATTTTTCAGGATTAGGATTTTGTAAATCTTTTGATTTTTTATGAAACTCTGCTACAGGTAGATAATCTGTTCCATATTTCCTACGCTGTTCGTCTGTCATCTGTACTTGACGACTAGCAGCAATACCGGGTATCATATGATTTTGAAAACTATCAGATACACATCCGATCCAAAAACCTTGATTTCTATCACCATCAATAAAGATGACCATGACAGTGGTACCTATGTCAGGCGGCACCATCCACATGCCATAACTTTTTTGAACATCGTTAAAGTCGCTGCTGTTGTTACCTTCGTTTCTAATTGAAGTACCGCCTGCAAATGGGCTTAGATATCTAACAGGATAGGTATCTCCTTGTAATTTCGTGGAACTTGGCATACCTTCCCATAACGCAACTTCTATCATACCCATGTAGGTGGTGTCAAGGTGGTTGGTCACTTCGGCCAGGTAAGGACCCGGACCTTGTAAAACTGTTCTACCTCTTTTTTCTTCTGCCATATTTTAATCCGTTATTTTATTATTGGTGGTAGGCCTAATCTTGCTCTAATTGCAGGATCAGTAGCATTAACTTTGTTAACTAATTCGTTCAATGGGCTATTGGTTAATCCACTAGTACTACCAAATTTACTTGCAAATGACCCAATTGATGATGTATCAGGGATGTTAAGTTGCCCTGTTACTCCTGATAGTTGAGCCCTTGCTGTTGCTAATTTATCAGATATTACAGTGGAATCTACAGAATTAAGTTTGCTAGATAAATTATCAAAAGGATTCAATTGAACATTTGGCACACTACTCTTAGCGGCGGCTATTAAATCACTTGGAACTAAACTAGCCGATATGCTGGCAGCATTATTAACTCCATATAAATTTTCAAGTGCTTTCATGCCGCCGCGCTTGATCACCGACTTGGCATAATCAACATCTGCTGCTGCAACTGGTGCTGTTGAGTATGGCGGTGTAGCAGGAATGTTTGCTATTTTATTGGCCGGGATATAATCTAATACAAGACCAGCACTAGCGGCCTGTTGTAAATTGACATTTGCAGGTACATTCCCTACCATCTTTTTAAGTTGATCGGGTAATTTGCTTTGCAATGCTCCACCAAGTCCGGACAACTTAGTAGGATCAAGTCCTACCTTGGCCGCAATACTTTGAGGATCAACCGGAGATGAAGTCAATGCATTTATCTTATCGCCGATACCGTTAACGATATTGTTTGCACCTTTACCTATACTAGTAACAGCATCTATAGCAGTTTTTTCAATTGATGCGGCACTAATAGGAACACCTATGCTACCAGAAGGTAATGTAGTTGGACTAATATTTTCACCATATTTCAATACATTGGCATTAATAGAAGTAGGAATATTGGCATTAACCGAAACAGTGGCTCCTTTTCCTATGCCTGATCCAATGTTGGATATATTGCTGGCAGCGCCAATTGCGGAATTAATTAATGATCCACTGATAATTCCTGCGGCTCTTTCAATTGGAAGATTACCTGTTAATACATTAGATGCTACCGCTATTAACGATGCAGATCCCAGGGACTTTTGTGCTTGGTTTATGTCTACTAATCCCGACGATTGCAATCTTATATTAGATGAAATGTCTCCAACTTTTGGCAATGCTTGACCTGCAATAGACGACACTTGGGGGATTAAACTGCTCGCGCCTGCAACCTGTCCTGCTGTTTGATTTAACAACGATGTAGTGTCGCCACCTAGACCACCAGTAGCCGCTGTAAAATTACTAAGGTTACCGGGTAATCCAGGACTTGGTAATCCTCGATCCAGTTGATCCATTACTGTAGTTGAATCCATTCTCTGTGTTGGACTTAGAGATCTAGTATTGTCAGGCACCACTTGATCACCTGGATCAATTTTAGTTATACGTATATCAGCAGGATCACGATCACGTAAATTAGAATCTAATACCTGCCCTGGCATACGAATGATATCTAATTTTTGTTTGAACAGTCCATCTTTAAATGTGCTCGATACTTGAGTAACCTGATAGACTCCACTAAATGGAACCCTATTGCTATCAAACTTTGCCATTCCACCTTCTTCAAAGGTGTTTACATCTAGAGGATTTCTAAAATTCACAGTGATCAAAACTGATGTATAATTATGGTCCGCTTCACCATCAGACGTTACTCCTCTACTGCTTGAGCCGGGGTTATAGTTTCCAACGCCGCCGGTGGCTATATAGAACGGATCTCCTAGTATTTCCATCTCACCAGTAATCATACTGGCCTTAGAATTGATCACTGACTCGTGCATATGCTTTGCCAGTACACTATAAGGATCATCTTTCTGTTGTCCTGCATTGCCGCCGGTAGTGGCCTTAACCGGCGTTGGGACCGCCTTCACTGGAGACAACGGTACTTGATTGGTTAATCTTCGATCCTTGGGCTGATCAGAGGTATTAGAATAATTGGTCTTTACCGCTGAGTTGCCTGCTGGGCCTGCGCCCGACTTTGATGAAACAGTATCCTTATTACCCATCTCAGTTGGAACTGCTTCAAAGAATAATGTATTAAAATTAAGTTTAAAGTTTAATACATCGAGATTTTGACCGGTATATATATAATTGTAAGTTCGTGTACTTAATTTCTTAAATGTTTCTTCGTTGATTTGAGTTTGCCCATACCCTGGAATTCTTGTATAGTGAACTTTATATGGAACAACATTATAAACATAGTTTTGATAGTGGCGTTTAGTCTGTGGGTCAATTGGATCTTTATTTGTAACATCGACTTTGATTATAAAGTAATCAATGAATCCAAATTGATCAGGAACATTAGGTTTGTTACCCATGGCCTTTAACATGTCTTTAACAAACTCGCTATCTCTTAACACTGATGATATTGCATCATTAATGTTCATATTTTGTTGAAAGTTTATAACTGTTTTGCCCGGTTCATATTTTATGCTAGAAGGTTCCTTGGCGTTTTTATCCGGTGAAGGCTTTTTTGCATCGTCTGCCTGATAGCCGTTGGGCTTATTAGTGTCCTCGGGTCTATTCATTGCATACAGAGCATTATCTTTTAATATTTCAGTTAGTTTTTTATCTTTGATATTCTTGTTAGGAGTATCGGTTAACTTGCCGCTAGAATCTCTAGTTGGAAATTTAATAGAATAAGTATCATATTCTTTTGGCTTTGGATCTTTACTTTGATCGTCGGATTCTTTAACCTGTGCATTTATGTTCTTGAAAAGATTTTCAAGTATTTCTCCAACTGTTCCGCCTTCCATCTTGATAGGTTTCTTAATTACATTTGATTGTCCAAACGTTCTTTCATTATAAGGAACCGCAGAACATTGATATCGTGTTCCGCTTTCGGTGACATCTACTGAAACTTCTGTGAGTCCAAATGGAAAATACCTTTCAGTACCTTTTATCAATTCCGGTTCCGGCAAATCTACATTGTCTGGATATCCCCAGAATTCCATCTTCAGTAGAAAGCAAGCATCAAGATAACTTTCGTAGCCGGCAGCAAGTGCTGCTACATATAATGCTTCTATAAATCCGTTGATACTATAAGGTTCAAATACAGTAAATTTA
>JAUKPQ010081635.1:0-19907 GCA_032273045.1 Chloridella minuta | reverse complement strand
AATCGATTGGCACTGCCACGGTAAGTGCTCTTATTTCCAACACCAACATATTCAGTGCAACTCTTAATACAAGCGGTGTTGCACAAGTAAGCAGTTTAATCGGCAATAACAACGTCTATGGTGCAACACTGCAAAGTGCTGGTATTGCTCGTATAGACTCTATGATAAGCAATAACAATATCACCACTGCTACAGTAAACAGCACTGGTGCAGCCATTGTCAATGCATTAAACAGCAACACCAATGTGGTGGCCACCAACGTACAATCAACTGGTCAGGCCACTGTGGCCAGTTTGGTGGCCAATGCCAATATCTTTGGTGCTACCTTAAACACCAGTGGTGCTGCACAACTGGCAAGTTTGATTGTCAATGTCAATACCACAACTGCAACACTAAACACTACAGGCCAGGCACAGGTCAATAGCTTGATTGCCAATACCAGTATATTCAGTACTGCACTTAATATTAGTGGCAATGCAACAGTAAATCGTCTTATTTCAAATTCCGGCATCTACAGTGCCAACCTCAACATATTGGGTACTGCACAAGTTGGTGCTCTCATCAGCAACAGTACTATTCAATCAATTGGCGTTGCGACACTAAACAGTGTGATCAGCAATAACAATATCACAACTGCCACACTTAACTCAACTGGGCTTGCAACTGTCAATCAATTGATTAGCAATGCCAATATCAATGGTGCCAATCTCAACATTGCAGGCACTGCATTTGTTGGCAGTTTAATTGGCAATAACAATGTCTATGGTGCAACACTGCAAAGTGCAGGACTTGCAACGGTTAACCAACTGATCAGCAATGCCAACATCTACGGTGCAAACATCAATGTTGCAGGTGCAGCACTGGTTCAAAGCTTGAATAGCAATACCAATGTGGTTGCAACTAATATTCAAAGTACAGGTCAAGCCACAGTGGCCAGCTTGGTTGCCAACGCAAACATATTTGGTGCTACTCTGAACACTAGTGGATTAGCACAACACGCAAGTTTGATTACCAATGCCAATACCACAACTGCAACGCTAAACACAACAGGGCAAGCACAGGTCAATAGTTTGGTTGCCAACTCCACTATTCAAAGTGGTGGACAAGCGTTGCTGAATAGCCTTGTCGTAAACGTAAACACAACCACTGCCACATTGAATGTAAGCCAGCAAGCTAACGTGGCCTTGCTGGTCAGCAATACAAACATAACTTCTGCTACACTCAACACAACCGGGTTGGCTCAGCTTGCAAGCTTGATTACCAATGCTAATACCACAACAGCAACACTGAATAGTACGGGTGCTGCAATTGTCAATTCGCTTAACAGCAACACCAATGTGGTTGCAACTAATTTGCAGTCAACAGGGCAAACCACTGTTGCCAGCTTGGTTGTCAATGCTAATACAACCAGTGCCACACTAAACGTAACAGGTGCTGCACAGGTAAACAGCTTGACAAGCAATGGTGCAATAAGTGGTACTTCTGGTACATTTACTGGTGCACTCACTGGTGCTACACTGCAAATTGCAGGTCTTGCCACTGTTAATCAATTGATTAGCAATGCAAATATATATGGTGCAAACATCAATATCGCCGGGCTTTCACAGTTCGCCAATGTTGTGAGCAATGGCGATGTCAAGACTGCAACTGTAAATGCCAGCAGCACTGTTGTAGGTGCAAATATCTACAGCAATGGCTTTGTGCAAGCCGCAGGTACTGTAACTGCTGCATTGGTAAACAGCAACGGCGCAATTGTAGGCGGTAGCGTCACCAGCAACGGCAACGTACAATCTGCAGGCATTGCGATTAGCAATAGCATAATTGCCAATGCCAATATATTCAGTGCTACTATGAATACCAGTGGCACTGCACAACATGCAAATGTCATTAGCAATGGTGATGTTAAAACTGCAACAGTCAATGCCAGCAGTGCAATAGTCGGCCAAAGCCTTACCAGTAACACCACTATACAAGCTGCCGGTACTGCAACTGTAAACGCACTGATCAGCAACACAAACATATTTGGTGCTACACTGAATACCAGTGGTGCAGCAGTGGTTGGCAGTTTAACTAGCAACACTACAATACAAAGCAATGGTGCGGCTGTATTCAATAACTTTACATCCAACACTCGCAGCTTTGTAACCAGTGGTGGTATGAGTATCACCGGCGACACATTGGTAACAGGTAACTTGTCTATTACAGGTAACTTGGTATTTGGCGGTAACACGTTTGTCATCAATACACAAAGCTTGACCATCGTTGACCCTGTTATTGAATTGGGTATCGGCTCTGGTGGAACACCATTGATAACAGACGATGGGCTCGACCGTGGTGTGCTGATGGATTATTATCACTCACCTGGATACTATGGTGAAACTGCGGGATTTAACCATGCATTCATGGGTTACAACAACAGCACAGGCCGACTGATTTATGTAACCAACGTTGCACCTGGCAACCTCAATGTCAACAACGATATCGAAAGCATCCCGGGTATCATATATGGCGGCGCAACATTTGGTAACATTTGGCTAAGCAACAATATTGTCAGCACCAACACTCAAAGTGGCGGTGTTGTAACAGTGGGCGGCATCGGTGCAGGTGGCAACATCAATGTTGGTGGACAGCTCAGTACGTTTGCTGGCAACATCATTGTCAACGGTACCAATGCCAGCATATCGCCTACCACAGGCGCAATCACAGTCACAGGCGGTGTAGGTGTAACCGGCAACATCAACGCAGGCGGCAACGTATTTGTGGGTGCAACACTCACTGCCGCAGGCCAAGCAATTGCTGCCAATATCTATTCGAATGGATTTGTGCAAGCAGCTGGTCCAGTAACGGCTGCGTCTGTCAACAGCAATGGTACAATAGTCGGTGCAAACGTATACAGCAATGGTTTTGTACAAGCTACAGGTACTGTAACTGCTGCAAACGTAGTCAGCAATGCAGATGTTAAAACTGCTACACTCAATGCAAGCAGCACAGCAGTTGCCGCCAATATCTATTCAAACGGATTCGTACAGTCTGCTGGTACTACAACAACTAACGCACTAGTAAGCAACGTATATGGCCGATTTGGTCAGAACGTTACCATCAATAGCACCAATGCAGCATCTGCAACATCTGCCGCAACTGGTGCGCTCGTAGTAGCAGGCGGTGCTGGAATAGCGAGCGGATTGACCACCACAGGATTTGTCAATTTAATAGGCAGTGGCTCGCTAGAATACACTGTAAGGATCAAGGGCAGCAGCACAGGTGATCAGTTTGCTATAGCTACTAACGGCACCGCAGGATATGGTGTAGCTAACGATGCACTAAATGCTGCTGGAACGGCTTACAGTCCTTATGCAGTATCTGCATCAAACGTAGTAATCAAGACTGGTGCTACTGTGCCGGCGGCGGCGTTGACAATTACGCCATTTGGCAACAGTACGTTTGCTCAAAACTTAACTGTAAGTAGTTCCAATGCAAGTACCACTACCGGTACAGGTGCGTTAGTTGTTGCCGGTGGTATAGGTGTAGCTGGTAACATAATATCAGGCGGTAATCTAGTAGTTCCATTTGCTTCTAGCTTGAGTTTTGTGATTGCTAGCAGCAGCATAGTTGGAGCAAGCATTACCAGCAACACTACCATACAGAGTAATCTTACAGCTACAGTTAATACGTTAGTAAGCAATGTCTATGGACGCTTTGGACAAAACGTCGCAGTTAACAGCACAAATGCCAGTACTGCATACACAGGCGGTGCATTGACAGTTGCAGGTGGTGTAGGCATCAGTGGTAACCTAAACGTGAACGGTGTCAACAATCTGTTTACCAACAACGTGGGTATCGGTACCAGTACTGTGGCAGGTGCACGAGCAAACGTGCTGTCTGTTTATGGTACAGAGAACATCTTTGGTAATTTGATAATCTCCAACACTGCCGCAGGTGGCAGTGGTATATACTTCCCAGACGGCACGTATCAACAAACAGCAGGCACAATTGGCGGTATAAATCAAAGTGTTCAATACAACAACAATGGTGTATTCGGCGGTGATACAGATTTCCTTTATGATAATGTAAACAAACGTCTTGGAATTGGGATTGGTACTGCCAGCTTAACCAACAGCTTGATGGTATTTGGTATAACACCTGCACTGTTTAGTACAACAAATGGCGCAGATCAACAGATAATTGTTGGTAACAGCAATACCAGCTCATATGGTACTGTTGTTGGTTATAACAGCAGCACAGGCACAGGTATTAATACCTATGGTTACATTAGTTTTGTAGGTGCAGCGTCTAAAAACATATCAATGACGTCTGGCAAAACTGGTATAGGTGGTATAACTGTACCGCAACACACACTGGAAATTGGTGGCACTACTGTAATAGGTGGCACATTTGCCGGCAATAACAACCTCATAAATCCACCAGCTAATGGACTTGCAGTACAAGGTTCTGTGGGTATCGGCACATTTACACCACTTAGCACACTGGATGTTAGTGGTGTTATCAGCGCAAGAACTGCGTTCAGCACTGCTGGCACAGCGTCGGTCAGTGCTGTAATCGCCAATAATAACGTATTTGGTGCTACGCTCAACACCAGTGGATTGGCTCAACTTAACTCGTTGATTGCCAACACAAATATCACTACAAGTACGCTGAATGCAACCAGTAACGTGATAGTTGCTAGTTTGAACAGCAACACCAATGTGGTTGCTACCAATATCCAAAGCACAGGTCAAGCCAGTGTTGCAAGTCTTATTGCCAACGCAAATATCTATGGTGCTACATTTAATACCAACGGACTTGCACAGACCGCCAACCTTATTAGCAATGGTTTTATAACATCTGGATCATTAAACAGCATAGGTTTAACACAGACTGCCAACCTTATCAGCAATGGGTATATCACCACTGCTACATTGAACAGCACCGGTGCTGCACAGGTTGCAAGTTTGATTAGCAATGCAAATATATTTGGTGCTACACTGAATACCAGTGGTCTTGCACAACATGCAAGTTTGATTACCAATGCCAATACCACAACTGCAACGCTGAACACAACAGGACAAGCACAAGTTAATAGCTTGATAAGCAACGCTGGCATTTACAGTGCAAACTTAAACATTGCAGGTAATGCTATAGTTGGTAGCTTAAACAGCAATACCAATGTGGTAGGTGTTAACTTGCAATCAACTGGACTGGCAACAGTTAATCAGTTGATAAGCAATGCCAACATATTTGGTGCCAACATCAATATAAGTGGTGTTGCACAGGTTAGCAGCTTGATTGGCAATACCAATGTGTTTGGCGCAACACTACAAAGCAGCGGACAAGCACAACTGGCTAGCTTATTAGTAAATGCTAATACAACTAGTAGTACACTAAACGTACAAAATGGTGCTATAGTCAATGCGTTAAACAGCAACACCAATGTGGTTGCAACTAATATTCAAAGCACAGGACAAGCTACTGTTGCATCATTAGTGAGCAACGGTGCGATTACTGCAACTACAATAACGGGTACTGCGGGCACATTTACATCTCTACAAAACAGTGGACAAACGTTAACTAACTCGCTTGTCGCCAACGTATTTGCTAGATTTGGACAAAATGTTGAAATTGACAGCACCAATGTCAGTATCAGTACTACAACTGGTGCATTACAAGTTGCAGGCGGCGCGGGGATAGCAGGCAACATCAACGTTGGTGGATCTGTAAGCACATTTGCAGGTAACGTTGGTATTGGTGCAACCACACTGGCTGCCGGTCGCGCATTGACTCTAAACGGTCCGTCTAACTATTTTGGTATTGCATTACAGACTGCTGGCTCTACACAAGCACAGATCATGCAGGAATCCACAGGTAGTCTGTATATTGATGCAGGTATCACAAACACAGGTGGCTCAGTTGTATTTAGAACAGCAAATGGCAATGAGCGTATGCGTATAAACAGTGCTGGTAATGTAATGATAGGCACTGCTACTACTACACCTGGCGGTCTTGCGGTAGTAAGCAACATTAACAACAGCACTTATCCTCTTGCAACACTTGATGCATCTTCTATTACTATACGCAATGACAGTGTGGCAGGTCTCAACTTGTCAGCCAAGCTGAACTTCAACGTTGCAACAGTTGGCGCAAGTGTTATATCTGGATATTACGCTGCATTCAATGCATCCAATGACATTGGTACTGGGCTTATATTTGGTACTCAAACTAATGCCGCAGGCGGCACGGTTGAGCGTATGCGTATAGATGCAGTTGGAAACGTTGGCATTGCAAACGGTATTAGTGTGAGCGGACAAGCCATTGCCGGTGTAATTACTAGTAATACCACTATTCAATCTGCCGGTACTACAACTGTCAACACATTAGTCAGCAACGTCTACGGCTTATTTGGACAGAACGTTGTTGTTAATAGTGCCAATGCCAGCACTACAACCGGCACGGGCGCATTAATTGTAACCACAGGTGGTGTGGGCATTGCGGGTAACATCAACGTTGGTGGTTCTAGAAATACATTCACTAACAGTGTTGGCATAGGTACCAGCACTGCAACTGGTATCAACAGCAACGTGTTTACTGTATACGGCACTGCACAGCACTATGGTAATATTGTATTACAAAACCGAGCAACGGGCGGGTCTGGTATATACTTTACAGACGGCACATTCTTAACTACAGCAGCAACACCTGGCAGTTATAGTAATGCCAACGTGGTTAGCTATTTGAGTGGGCCTGTGCAAGTTGGTAACTTGACTATCAACAATACCACTGCCAGTACCAGCACTGTCACAGGTGCACTGCTCATGGGCGGTGGTGCAGGTATACAAGGTGCTGTACATGTAGGTGGACTAATTTACGGCGCAAGTACTCTTAATATTGCAGGTGCTGCACAGGTTAACAGCTTGGCCAGCAACGGTGCAATAACCGGTACAACAGTGACGGGCACTGCTGGTACATTTACATCACTGCAAGTAAGCGGTACTGCAACTGCCAACACACTCGTAAGCAATGTCTACGGCTTGTTTGGACAAAACGTCACAGTTAACAGTGCTAACGCAAGTACTGCATCAACCAACGGCGCATTGTTAGTCGCTGGCGGTATAGGTGTGGCTGGTAACATCAACGTTGGCGGATCGCGCAACTTGTTTACTAACAGTGTAGGCATAGGTACCAGCACTGCAACTGGTGTTAACAGCAATGTGTTTGCTGTGTATGGCACACAAATGCTATATGGTAATTTAGATATTGGCAGCACTGCCTCGGGCGGAGCAGGTATCTATTTCGCAGACGGTACTTTCCAAACCAGTGCTGCTGTTTCTACTACGCCATATAGTAATGTCAACGTGGCCAGCTATCTAAGTGGACCTGTGCAAGTTGGTAACCTGACCATCAACAACACCACTGCCAGCACCAGCACTGTCACAGGTGCGCTGCTCATGGGTGGTGGTGCAGGTATACAAGGCAACGTTTATGCGGGCGGGAACGTGGTAGCTGCTAGCTTTCAACCAACTAGTGCCAGTGTGCCTGGTGCAGGACTTTATCTAGCTACAACAAATATACTGGCTCTATCAACTGCATCCACTGAACGTATGCGAGTTGACACTAACGGCAACGTTGGTATCGGTACAGCAGGACCCACGGCTAGGTTGCATTTAGACTCAGCCACCGGTAACTTTAATGGTATACGATTCTCTGCCACAGGCTGGCCATATTTCGGTCGTCTTGGTATAAATGGCACATCTGGTAGCGAACAATATTGGTCTACCAACTACAATATAAATGCGTCTACAATAGACAATTCGACGTACGGCACTAGTTATGTAAACATAAGCGCAAATGGTATCGTAACACTTGGAACTGGTGCAACAAACACTGCACCAACAGAACGTATGCGCATCACCTCTACTGGTGCAGTTGGTATAGGGTCAACAGTTCCTGCAACTAACCTAGATGTCTACTACGCTGGTGGGCAGAGTAGATTTGGCGGTGCATCCGGTAACAATACCTTACAAGTGTATTCGTCGGGTGGCACAATGGGTCTATGGGCTGGTGGCACATCGTATCTATATTCAAACGGTGCAATACAGTTTAAAGTAGGTGCCACAACAAGCACATCGTTCCCGTCAGGCGGTGTCGATTCAGTAATATTTGACGCTGCTGGCAACGTGGGTATCGCAACCACCTCAGTGTCAGCAGGATACAAGCTACAAGTTAACGGTGGATTTGCTGCTATAACCAAAAGCTTCGTAATCGACCACCCAACTAGAACAGGTATGAAACTGCGCTATGGATCGCTCGAAGGTCCGGAAAATGGCGTATATGTGCGTGGTAGATTGACAAATAGCAATACAATTGAGTTGCCTGATTACTGGACTGGATTAATAGATGAAACCAGCATTACTGTTAATCTAACTGCAATTGGCACCAAGCAAAATCTATGGGTTGACGACATAGTCGACAACACAGTTAAGGTTGGCGGTGCAAATGTCAACTGCTTCTATACTGTGTTTGCAACTCGTAAAGACGTTGGCAACCTTGTTGTGGAGTTTTAACTGTGGGAGTGAATTATAATCCAGCAATAGTTACAAATGGTTTGGTATTGGCGCTGGATGCTGCTAATCCAAAATCATATGCAGGGTCTGGTATCACATGGACTGATGTAAGTGGTAATAGTAACAATGGTACTCTGATTAATACTCCAGGATTTGATGCTGGTAATAGTGGAAGTCTTACATTCAATGGAACCGATCAATACTTAACAGCAAGTCCTTTGCCGTCAGGTACTAACTTATTTACGTTTAGTGTTTGGATGTATCTAAGTGCAAATATCAATGGTGCTTGGGGCAGCGGTAAAGGTTGTTTAATTTTTTCTGGTAATGCAGCGGGTACTTATGAATTTGTTTTAAACCCTTCCGGATCAACTGCGGGTCCGCCGTATACTATGACATTAGGTAGATACGGAGGGGGTGCAACTGGAACGTGTACTATATCTGGTATTACTATGGCAATTCAACAGTGGCATAATGTTGTAGTAGTAAGAGATGGAGCCGCTTCACAAAAGATGTATCTCAATGGTGCATTATTAGCTTCTGGTGATATTTCGACAAGTATGAGTAGTGGAACTTTGTATATGGGTGCTGCCCCAGCAAATGCAAGTTTTGCGGCTTATATGAATGGAAAATTTTCAAATATAATACAATACAACAGTGCTCTTTCAGCAGTTGAAATCCAACAAAACTTCAACGCACTGCGTGGGAGGTACGGTATATGAGTCTTGCACATTCTCCCAGTATAGTTACAAGCGGTCTAGTAATGTATGTTGATGCCGCTAATATCAAGTCGTATCCAGGAAGTGGCGCAACTTGGTTTGATATGAGTGGAAATGGTAATCATCTAACTTTAACAGGTTCCCCTGTATTCACATCTAACATTGTTCAATTTAATGGCACTACGCAATATGCAGACAACACTTTAAATCTTTAAACTGGTACTTCTACTATATTTGCTGCATCTAGATATTCTGGCGCAATAAATGGTAGAGTTATAACATCAAAAACCAATAACTGGTTATTAGGTCATTGGAGTAGCACGGTTGCAAATTATTATGCTGCAGGTTGGGTAACTGCTATTGGTGCCGGCGGGCTAGATACCAATTGGCGAATATATGCCGGTACTGCTGACGTTACCGCAGTATCATATAACTTTTATATAAATGGTAGTCTTAATACAAGTGGAGCAACTGGCACAGCAGGGCCAAATGGTATATCTGTAGGCAGATTTGGCGGCGGTACTGAATACAGCACTTGTGAAGTTTCATTTGTGATGGCTTATAATCGTGTGCTTACAGCCGCAGAAGTTTTACAAAACTACACTGCATTAAGTGGGAGATTTGGAATATGAGTTGTTTTTCTGGTCCCAATTTTTATTATGTGAACGGTATAGCACGAACTGCAAGCGAGCTTTTAACTAACTATCCGGCCCAATATGGTAAAGACGGTTATTATTTTCTTTATCCAAACGGAAACCCAAATAGCGGTAAACTGGTTTGGTGCGATATGACCACCGACGGCGGCGGTTGGATGTTAATAGCAAGAAGCAATGCAACTGGCACTCCCGCAACATGGGGGTGGCTAGGCAATCAAGAAGGCAGTGTGCAAGATTTTACACAACCCTATCAAGCAGGATGGGGTCAATACTGGAAGGATTATACGTCTTTCACGTCATTTATATTCGGTAATAGACTAAACGTTAACAATAATCTTTGGGGACCGTTTATCTACAAATACAGCAACATAACTTACAATACATTTATGACATCGGATACGTTACAAACTTATACTAGTAGTGTATTAAAAACTGATATAAGTGTATATAATTATACCAGTTATCCTATTATGCAAGGTGTAACTGGATTTGCAACTACTGGACTAGCAAACAAAAACTATTTTTTAAGAGACTGCTGCGGATACGGCAGTTACGGCGGAACACCAAACGGCATGGCAACTACTTATATTAACGGCACAGCACCAACTTGGCAATATTCAGGCCCATGGGGTGCAACCACCGCTACAGATGGTAGCGGAAATTATACACAATCGACTGGTAATACCAATTATGGTGGTACTCCGCAATATATGATAATGGTAAAATAATGCAATACATTTTTGAAATATCAACTGCGCTGGGTATAGTAACTGGTACTGTGGAAAGCTCTAGTGATTTTACAGATGCGCCTTTTCTTGTTAAAGGATTTAGATCGCTATCTAGTTCAACCTGCGATCCTATTGTGCAAGAAGAATTTTGGAATATCGTAAAGTCGATATTAGAAGACAACAACGTCGATATCAGTAACTTTGTCGAAGTATTACGTGCGTATCAAGATGACAGGTTACTAGGTACGTTGGATATACGATAAATATCATACAATTATCCAGGTTCAAATGGCCAATACAGATAAAAACATAATTATTACACCCAACATTGGATCCAGCACTGCTGATCCAAACATTGTTTTTACGGGCGGTAATACCACTGTTGCCAACAGTATCAACATGTCAATGTATGCCAGTGGTACACTAAGCTGGAGCGGCACTGCCGGACAACTGTTTAGCATTACCAACAGTTTGACTGGTACAATATTCTCAGTTAACGACGTAAGTGGTATACCCAGCATCACAGTCAACAGTTTGGGCAACATTGTTCTTGCACAATACAACGGTAACGTGACTGTGGGTGGAGCACAGGGATCTGCCAGTAACGTGTTCAGCGTTGCAGGCAACGCTTATGTATCTGGCAACTCATATGTTGCACAAACCAGCTATACCACAGGCAATATCAACGTCAGTGGATCGCGTAGCTTGTTCTTAGGTGCGGTGGGTATTGGTACCAGCACCGCAGCAGGCATGATTGCTGCTGCTGGTGTCAGCAACGATGCATATCATTGGGGCAATGTGAGAATTGCAAACACTGCCAGCACCAGCAGTGGCATCGTATTCTCGGACGGTACAGTACAAACCAGTGCGGCAAGAGCGGCTGCTGCAACTGTTAGTTACGGTGCAGCAGGTACAATACAGTTTGCAGGTGCTGGTAATACATTTGCAGGCGATACTGCAACATTCTTCTATGATGATACAAACAACAGACTTGGCATCGGTACTACAACACCTGGGCAAACTATTTCTGCATACAGTGCAGAAGCTGTGTTGTTCAATACCAGACCAGGCGGCGCAGCACGTCAAGAAATAACTGTGGGTAACGTGACCGCCTACGGTGCAGTATTGGGTTACGATCCCAGCATAGGTAACAGCATAGGTTACTTGCGCAGAGGTGACAGTGCCGCAGGTACTCCTGCTATAACATGGGCATATGGTACAGGTGCATATCGTGTTGGCATAAACGGTGTTACACAACCGCAAAACACCATGGATATCAGCGGCACTGTTGCTATAGGTAGCGGTTTCAGCGGCCTTGCTGCAATGACCAACACCAATGGTTTGAGTGTACAGGGTTCGGTGGGTATTGGTACATTTACTCCCAGTACCAGTGCAAACAACTTGACACTGTGGAGTGCAACTGGTGCAGGTATAGAACTGGCCAGCGGTGGTACAGCAGGTGGTGGTAACATACAAGCTATAACCGGTGGCGGCTTGAAGTTTGCTACATTTACGGGCGGAGTGGGTGCAGAAGTCTATACAGGTCGTATGGTTATTGATGCCAACGGTGATATTGGTCTGGGTGTAGCAGATCCTCTTAGTACAGTAGACGTAGGTGGTATCGCCAGCTTCCGTGGTGTAGTCAGTGTTGCAGGTGCAGCCACAGTGGCAAGCTTGACCAGCAATGGGGCTGTAAGTGGCACAACTGGTGCATTCAGCACTTCTCTATATAGTGCCACATTCAACACCGCCGGTACTGCAACGGTTGCTGCACTAGTAAGCAACGGCGCAGTATCTGGTGCATCTGCATCGTTTACTGCGGCGTTGCCTATAAGCAGTGGCGGCACTGGACTTACAACAACACCAAGTAACGGCCAACTTGACATAGGAAACGGTACTGGGTTTACTAGAGCGGTTCTTACACAAGGTACTGGTGTTACAATAACCAACGGTGCGGGTACTATCACTATAGCTGCTGCGCCTGGTACAGTTACTAGCCTTACAGCAGGCACCGGGGTGACTCTTACACCAAGTCCTATTACAACTACAGGAAGTATTGCAATTGGTCAAGCTGTAGCTACATCTAGTAGCCCGCAGTTCAATGCTCTTGGTATAGGCGTTGCAGCAAGTGCAACCGCAGGTACTATACTGGCTACCAATGAAATTACAGCATACAGCTCTGATAGTCGTCTAAAAGAAAACGTTACACCTATAGCAAATGCACTTGAAAAGGTCATGTCTATACGTGGTGTTATGTTTGATTGGAAGGACGACACTGATAAGCTAGGGTTCACTCCTGCATACAAGCACGATGTGGGTGTTATCGCACAAGAGATACAAGCAGTACTACCGGAGGCTATACGTCCTGCACCATTTGACTACGATAAGGACAGCGAGAGTAAGAGCAAGAGCGGTGAGAACTACCTAACTGTGCAGTATGAAAAGCTAACTGCACTATTAATAGAAGCTGTCAAAGAATTAGAAGTTCGTGTGGCTAAACTTGAAGGCAGATGAAGTCAACTATTATGATAATAGTCGGACATTTCTTTATATCGTGGCATTGTGTTGCCCCATGTCAACTGCCATAACACACGGTCTTGCGTGTCAAACAACATGCAGTGAATTGAGTTTTCGTCGGACCATAGCATAAACGGTCCGGCGAAATTATGCTCGCACCATGCTTCCAATGGTCCCAGATATGCAAAGAACAAGAATTCTTTGACTGCAAGGTATTGTTTTTTATTGGCAGCAACTTTCAATTCTACAGAATCACATTGATCAAACAATGATTGCCAAGTTACGCTATATGGCGGACGGCTTTGGCCACCTGCGCCTGCAATGTTTTTGCCGAGTTCAGCATCAGCGGGCACTGCAATAGCGCCCACTGACTTTGCAATGTCTTTAGCCCAGATATGAACCAAGCGGCGTTTTAATAGACTAAACGGTATAGCGATCCAAGACAGAGCGGATTTCACGAGCCATTGCATCAACGTTGACATTGCGACTAACAGCCGTGCTAAGATCGCCATAGTGTTGCTCCATGCAGTTGATCAACAGTGTTTTAACTGCTGCTTCGTCGGGACTGTGCGGCAACTGACTATTAGCATAGGTCAATTCCAGCGCACGTTCTTTGTTCTCAAAGTAGGTTTCTACCTGTTCAATAGTCCATTCACCCCGACGGATCTCTTTAAGCTGTTCTCTGTTGCGTTGCAGATCCAAGTCGCCTTCTACCATGATCTGTTCGGCTTCATTCAACAGTCGCACAATGTGATATGCAAACTTGAGATCGTATCCATGTGCAGCAATACTAGCAGCACGCTTTTCATTGTTGGCATTGGTCTTTGTGCGGATCTTTGCCATCTGTGCATAGGCATAGCCTTTGAACTTGTGCCATGCGCCTTTGTGCAAGAACATGCGACGATTTTCACGAACAAGTTCACTTACCGCAGTGCTGTGAATGACACAGTTACGGGGAGTGAACAAGCTGTCGATCATGTTGGGATTGTTTTCCATACAGAGTTGGAAATACTTTACAATACCATACACAGAAAAGTCGTACTCTACTTCCTTGTTGGGATCTTTGATGTGATGTTCTTGCCATTGTGAAAATCGTTCAATTTGTCGACCAAAGCCGGGGATTTCACCTGCCAAGTGTGGGAACACAAGATCCTTGGGCGGAATGCAGAAACCATAGACGTCAAGGTCGCTGTCATCGATGCTCACACCATAGGCCTGACTGCCCATGATGGTGAGATATGCAGTGTTATCCGGCAACCACTTGGGCGGATGGATCAGATTTTGTTTGTTTAGACTTGTAAGGATCATCTGTCCCTCCTATGTTACACAGACAACATAGCATCTATCTACAACGTGTCAACTGATATTTGCAGCTATATTTTCTGCTATTAATTTTGCAGTTTCAATACCCGGATGTCCCAAGTCTCTGGCAAGGTCTACTGTAGGTATATGCGTACAATTTAAAACATCTGCAGTTTCACCAAACATTGATAGTTCGTAATATTTGTTTTTAGACTCCCACATATATCTAGCCGCTTGTGCTATCATATACATATGAGTATTTGAATTTTCTTCGTGTAACATCCAATTTCTATAAAACTCGGTATTATAGCATGTTACAGGAGTATTAATTATAGTGTCATCAGCAGTATACAATTCCATTCTGTAGATATTTGACCATTGTTGAATTACTGCATACGGTTTAGGCAAATTTTTATATAGCATAACACTGTTATAAAAACTAAATGACATGCCTGTACCAGACACACCTAGGTTTACAACAGGGCGTTGTAGCAACTTACTCAGTTGCGCAGTTATAGTGTCTTCTTCAGCCAGGCCTTCGCCTAATACATGCGAACAGCCAAACACCACAACGGATTCGTTCCAATCAATTGTGTCCCATTCTGCTGTGCGATATCCCTGACTATTGAATTTATATGTTATAGTTTTATTGAAATAATCCCAATGTTTACCCTTTAATTTTAATTCCCTGAAATTTTTAATATAACTGTCTTCAGTGTCCATAGAATAGAAATTAGTATCCAAATTAGTATAATCAGTTTTTATTAATGGACCATCTATAATTCTATTACATAGTTTCATTATTCTACTGTCGCACCAATTTGTCGCATGTTTTCATGAAACACTGCAACACGATCCTCATCGTAGTTAGATACGTCCAATGCAGCAGGTCCTCTGTCACGCACGTTATCAAGGAAGTCTTTGGTTTCCTTCAGACCCCACCCTGTCAACTGACGAAGTTCTTTGATTGCACTGATAAAGTTAGGACCAGTGGCCACAATATTGAGTTCACTTGACCTAATCAGCATGCCGAGAAAAATATCACCTGCTGCACGGTCTCCGAGTGTTTCGCGAACTCTGTCCCAGACGGCCAAGCCTTGACTGTGACCATAGGCTTCGCACAAGCTGCGAATAAATGAACGGCAGGTACGAACCACCGTTGCATTAGGTTTGTATTCCAAATCACTGTCCATTTTCCACTCCTGACCAAACTAATCGGAACATAACATATTCGGATTCGCTTGTAAACCAAAACTTGTCGAACATTCTGTACCAATTATCACGGCCCAGCATGTCATCGCACCATGTTTCAATTTCTTCAAAGTTTTTGTTGCGTTGACTGAGTATAAAACTCCAGTATTTTTGATCCAATTCGCGACGAGGATCTGCAAGATTACCCCAGTTGTCTTGCATATCCTCTACTAGGCTGCGAGGTGTTCGTACACCGTTGTCAGTATAATACATAACATTAACCTAGATTAAAGATTAGACAATTCTATCAAACATGCTGCAATGTTGATCTCTGGATCTGACACCATTGAATGATCTTTGAGACGATTTGCAATAATCACAATGGCTTGGTGTTGTTGTGCATCAGTTTCTCCCCACCATGCCAAGTTACGATACATCATACGATAGATTTCATCGTAGTCTTCCACTCGTGCTTGCGCACAGATAATTTTTCTAGCATCGTGAATTTTACCAGCTTTGAACAAACTGATAGCTTGGATCATATAATCCAATCCGCCCATACTGCCGCCCTTGCTAGGACGACGCAAGCTACCATCTGAACAGTTTTGCTGCATTAGATTGATACATTTACGCAAATCTGGATAGGTGGCAGTTACGTAATCATCCAGTATCTCTAAATTTTCTTCAGTAAGATCAACGCCTTCGTTCATCAATATAGTGGCAATGCGTGTAACGAACAGTTCACGGTCAAGATGTTCAATATGGAAACCTTGAGTACGACTGTGTAGTGCTGGCATAATTTTGTGTGGAGCATTACATGTTAGAATCCAACGACAAACATTGCTGTATTCTTCCATCATACTACGCAACATAGCTTGTGCGTTGGGCGACAAGTAATCAGCTTCGTCTAACAGCACATAGCGAAAATCGCCCATGGGCATAGTTTCAACAAAGCCTTGTAAACTGCGCAAATGATCAACACCAGTATGTTGGCTAGCGTTGATATATTTGATATCTGAATCTACTACACCAAGTTCATTGAACAGACATTTGGCAAGTGTAGTTTTACCAATACCAGGTCCGCCACTTAGTAGCAAGTTTGGAATAACCTTATCAGCAATCCATCCTTCTACTTGAGCTTTTTGGCTATCATTAACCCAAACATAATCTGCTATTGTGCTCGGGCGGTAGCGTTCAACCCAAAGTGCGTTATTCCTGCTCATCAATAATGTGTCCTACTTGTTTATACACACAGTATATCTGCACAGTGCAGTTCAGTCAAGCTGCTAATTAGGTTTCCAACGGGCACTGTTTTGTAGTAACAAGGATTGCTTCAGGCCAATCCACTTTGCGAATGGTTACCATACCACCATTGCCGTCACCGATGTCAATACCGCGTGTCCAACGACCATGTTTAATCAACACCCAGTCGCCGACATCGACTTCGTCAATATCTTCGTGCTTGCCCCAGACCTGTGCCCAGCGTTCACGAATACCACGTTCTTTACCTTCATCATCCAGTATGATAATACCGTTTTTGGTACGTCGTTCGCCCTGCTCAATATTGTGTACCAACACAGTATTAGGCATTGGCGTTACAGTTTTAATATCTGCTAATGACATTAGTCGCCATCCACTACGCGGCGGCGTTGAACAGGGGTTTCTGCAGTTGGAACTGGTTCAAATCCCATGTCGTCGTCTGCTAATTTCTTTGGTTTTGGTGCAAGGTCGGCAACTGCACGTTGTACGCTTTCTTCTGCTTTTAAATCAACAGGTGCAGCTTGTGCTTCCCTGCGAGCACGCATAGCGTTCCATTCCGCTTCTATTTGCTCTTGTGTGCGTATTATAACGCCGCCAGCACCCAATTGGTCTCCGCGAGCATTTTTACTAGCATTGCCCAATGCTACCTGGTCGGCGTTGCTCATTTTGAGACGTTCCATGTCTATGATTTCGCCTCTCATAGTTATATGTCTAGTCGCCATATCACTGTCTCCTATGTTGTTGTAGTGAGATATTTATTTGAGGAATTCTCGAACATCCAAATCAAATTGCATTGGATTGATTCTATTAATGCCAATTAGGTACAAAATGTAACTGCTGACACTGCTGCCACGTCCTACACCCCAAAATATACCGCGTGATCGCATGTCAGTCACCATCCAAATAAGATGTCGCAATACTGGAATCATACTGCGTTCATCAAACAGCTTGTATTCTTCGCATACTCTGATAATCTGATCATCATCCGTACAACGATCCACACAATAGTCCAACACAGACACAGTTGACCAAGGTTCTGGAGTAGACCATTGATCATACCACGGATAGTCTCCGAAACACTGGCCTGTTGCAGTTAATAATGGATCTAATTCAAGATCTAACATGGCATTACTACGGTTGTATAAATCCACATCGTCGTTGGGTTCTAATATTGCATGTCCCAACTTCTTGCCAGCATACAACATTTCAGTGGCAGCATCGACAGTACAAATTACTGTACCGTCGTCTAATAGTTGTCTGTTACCTAGCTGCATCATGTTATGTCTGATATACCAATACTTTAGTTTGCGCTCTAGTTATGGCAGTATACAACCATCTATTTGCATCTTCTCTAAAACACCAGCTTTCATCAAATATCAACACTGTGTTCCACTGACTACCCTGACTTTTGTGTGCAGTGATTGCATATCCGTAATCAAAGTCCTGTGTACCTTTTAGCATTTTCCAATCGGGTTTTGGTGTACCATCAAAGAATGAGTCGTGTATTTTAGCTGTGACAGCCTTGTCGCCTGTATCAATATCTCGTATTCTGTAACGCTTGTACGACGATATAGTTTTTCCCTGTACCACTTCTTCCACAGTAAACATTTCACCATTAAGTATGCCAAGTTTTCTATCGTTTTTCAAACATATAAGACGGTCTGACACAATTGGTAATACACTGGCGTGATTGATCATACCTCTAATAGAATTATTAAGCAGACTTCTAGTTGTATTTCTACCTACGATCACTTGATCATATGTAACAAGTTCTTCGGTCGAATCAATAGTAGCAGAAATTACGCTGTCACCATAGGTACCAGGTATCAATTTGCCGCCTTCTCGCACAATGGTAGCCAAATGTACAATGGGATTGTCTTTGGCTTGACGGTGTATTTCAGTTAGCATTACATCCGGCTTCACTTCAGTAAAGTAACCAGCACCACTGACAGGCGGTAGTTGAGCTGGATCGCCCAACACTAATACCGGCACACCAAATGCCAATACATCCTCGGCAAGTTCTTTGTCTACCATAGAACATTCGTCAATAACCAGCAATGCCGCACTACGCAATGCACTGGCATTGTTTATTTTGAATGTCACTCCGCCATTGCTGTCGTCTTCGGCTTTGTAAATCAAACTGTGAATAGTGCCAGCACCTTCACAGCCATTGTTACGCATCATCAATGCAGCTTTTCCTGTATAGGCTGCATACAGTACGTTGCCTGTAATGCTGTTGGCAAACTCTTTAGCAAGTGTAGTTTTACCTACACCTGCATAGCCAAATACTCTAAATATCTGTTTACGCGGTTTGGATTTATACCATTCGCCTACAGATATCAATGCTGCCGACTGTTGGTCAGTCCAATTCATATTGATAAAATCCCAACTGTGCTTAGTCGTTAGTAATAATATTAGGTTTAAACGATGGGCGAATAATCTCCGCTGATCGTGTAGGTGAAATTTGTTCCTCAATGGGAATAAGGTCTTCCCAGGGAATAATGATATCGGGTGCGTGTGTCAAGTCGCTGTCATCTTTTGCAACAACATCCATTATACCTGCATCCGACCTGTGCCACCAGGGCTTTGTAAAGAAATGTGCGGGTCCCATCCATTCTACATTACTGGGTAACATGTTATCAGGATCACCATCGAACCATGTACCAAGTCCTCGACTCAGATCGGTTGTCATATGGCTAGCATTTACCACAACCATACCTTGCCCAATGGCATTGAGCTTAGCGTGAATAATAACTTGCAGCATCACATCATTGGGCTCTTCTGGACAGAACATAATAGGATTGTTAAGATTTTCAAGCCATGCTGTGGAATAGTCTTTATTCATAGGCAGCGCAATACAGCCATCTAAAATATTGTCTAGCCAAAATTGCATACGCACAATTAAATCTGCTTGCTTCAATCTATCATGCCCTGTCATAACCTGCAAGTTCAATTCCAACTGTGCATGTGTGACGAGCAGTG
>JAUKPQ010081525.1:0-19941 GCA_032273045.1 Chloridella minuta | reverse complement strand
TTAGTCGGTACAGTATCATGATCTATATTTAGAATCATTGAGTTATCATCATTTGGATCTAAACTAATATATGCAATAATAGGGGTGCCGCCAGCTTGGGCAAATCTTAATTGACTTAGCCCTGCTTTAAATTGGCCGGGATATATATCTAATATCGAAGGCCAGGAAGTTGTACTTTCTGGATTTGTTAAATCGATATTGTTATTAGCTCCAGAGGCATGTATTAATTTTGCACTATTGTTAAGCACTAATAGATCATAATTTCCAGGAGTAACTACTACCGATGTATCCGGACTTAAATCAGCAAACATATCAGCTGCATTTTGATCACTGTACTTTGATCCAACAGTACCTTGAGCAGTTTGAGAAAATACATTAGAAATAATTTTTGTAATAATTCCTAATTTTTTAACTTTTGCTGGAGGAGTAATCCATATAGGTGCATGAAAATTAAGAGTTAATATATCAATGTCTTCCGCAGCACCTTGTGGTATTGATCTGCTAGTCCACACCTGATTATCTAAAGTTATACTACTTAAACTAGTCCAATCAATATAATTATCAGTAGTTTGTATTTCAAAACTAGGATTAAAAAATACAACTATTTGTTCCCATATTTGTAATTTTTGTTCAGTGTTTGTTGACCATATATCTGCTGAAAATGTTATCTTATAGGGGCTAGGCATTATACGTTCAACTGTATAATTGTTTCCCTGTGTGTTTAAGTATTCATTATTTTCTTCATCAAAAACTCTTTCACGAATTTGCACCTTACTAATAAATGTAGGATCTTGTAATCGTGTTAAATCATATTGCAAGTCTTTAATATAACAAGCAACAAATGGCGCACTAGGAATAGTATTTTCACTATTCTTTTTAAGTATCTGACTAACTTGTCTAGTCATATCACCGTATCGAACAGGTACTCTGACCAATTGACCTTTAGCATCCTTGTAAGCAAAGTTGCTCATAATTTGTATGAATTGAGTTAAGTACCTACGTACTTGACCATCGTAAAAATAGTCCATTAATTATCTGCCTTTGCTTTTAATGCTTGGCTTAAAGCCTGTCTTTCTGTAACAACTTCGCCGCCAATAGTTGCAGTTGTCGTATTATTAACAAAACTTGATTTTAGTTTACGTCTAACTAATAATGGATCATTGGTCTGCGTTTCACCTAAAGTACTAGTAGTCATTCTTACATTATCTTCAAATTTAATCCAATGATTTCCGTCAAATCTAAATAATCTGTTAGGTAGGTAATCAGTTCTAAGGAAAAACTGTCCAGGTACAGGTGATGTTGGAAATGCTATACCGAATCCATATGGCGCACCGTCCGGCGGAACACCGTCACCTGTTAAGTAACCTACATAATAATTTTTAGTAGGGCTTGCAAGAACAGCACTAGCATTTGTAATTGTTGAACTAACATCAATGTTACCGTTTGATACATCTTCAACGGTGACTAATCCGTCAGCATCCTTAGGAATTACAAAAAATTGATTGGTTTTGTATCCGCTTTTTTCAGCATCGGCTCTTGCCTGTGCAATTATTTGATCATTAATATCTATATTTTTCTGATACGATGATAGCATATCTCTAAGTGTACTGCCATCTTCAGCACCAGAATCTGCATCAAGTATTTCTTTAAATTCTTGTGTATCGACTAACGGACTACATTTAGCACGGATTAAATGAGGATACCAAGTTTGACTGTAACCACTTGCAGGGCGTGTAACTTCGCTGATTACATAAAATCTTTTCAACGCCACTAATCCGTCATCTAAGGCAAATTCATCCTTTTGATGTGGCAATTCGATAACATCGCCTGCCATTAATTTCCTACCTATAGAATCAAATGTTCCTCTTAGATGAAAATTAATCATAATATTATCGTTTTGTAAAAACATTCCAAATTGACTTAAATTAAAATCGATGTCTTGTAGGGTGTAAATGCCACGGATTATATAAACATCTGGGTCGTAATGTCTATCTCTATTTTCCATAAACAATACATCTTGAATTCCTAGTTCTCCGGCCTCACTAACATTTACAGGTTTTGTGGGACTACTTTCTCCCTCGAGAGGATCAACTGCTCCTAGATACTTGTGCAGATATACATCTGTTCCGCCGATCTGAAACTGCTCGTTAATTGCACGATCTAAAAATTTAAAATCGTTGCCCTTTTCGGGCTTGTACATGGAAAGTCTTGGCATAGTCGAATATTTATGCTAAATATTGATATGACTGAAAACGAAAACGAACGCCAAAAAGTAATCGATTATATCCAGGCCATGTTAGGTGGTGGGATGATCGATGTTGAACTTGATCCTGTACATTACAATACTGCCATTGACAGAGCATTAAACAAATTCCGTCAACGTAGTAGTAATGCTGTAGAAGAAAGTTTTGGATTTCTAATGATAGAAGTTGATAGAAACGACTACATTTTACCACAAGAAGTTACTAATGTTCGACAAATTTTTAGACGCAGTATTGGTTCTCGGTCAGGTGGTGGACAAGGCGGAACTTTGTTTGAGCCGTTTAACCTTGCGTATTCAAATACATACTTATTAACTTCTTCAAACATGGGTGGCCTAGCTACCTATTATGCTTTTGCTTCATATCAGAAGCAGGTAGGCAAAATGTTTGGCAGTGATATTAATTTTACATTTAATAAAACTACTAAAAAACTAACCATAATGCAACGACCTAGAAGTGAAGAAGAAGTGCTTTTATGGTTGTTTAACTATCGACCTGATTTTAATTTATTACAAGATCCATTTGCAAATCAATGGCTCAAGGATTATGCACTTGCAACTTGTAAAATGATGCTAGGTGAGGCTCGTGAGAAATTTAATCAAATTGCCAGTCCACAAGGCGGCACTAGCCTTAACGGTACTGCCTTAAAAACTGAAGGCAAGGCTGAAATGGAAACACTTGAACTTGATCTAATAAATTACAAAGACGGCGGAACTCCGCTTACATTTGTAATCGGTTAATTAACAGGTTAATATGCGCCCCATTGAAGTATTTTATCATGTATACATCCCTGGTGATCTTAGAGCAACTATGTGGACCTGGTGGATTGATCAACAATTACAGTTAATTAAACAATCTAGATTATCATCTATTGCAAAAATAAACATGGCAATAACAATGCCATATTTTTGGACATCAATTGGTGCTATTAATTTTACAGAAAATAATAACAAAATTAATAAAATTACATTTGGTGAGAAAGTTCGTGAGTACATCAATTGTAGATACCCGTTTGTTAATATTGTGAATATTAGAGATGTATCTTCTAATATCTACGAAGGGCAAACTCTTAAAATCTTATATGATAGATGCTGTGAAACTGATATTGATGTACTTTATATACATACTAAAGGTGTAGTTAGTGCTAGCGCATCTGTGTCAAATTGGAGAGAGATACTGAATCACTTCTGTATCACAGAATGGCCAAATTGTATCAAACAATTAGAAACTTCAGATGTTGTAGGAATCAAAGATATAACATCATCTAACGATATAATAAGTGGAAATTTTTGGTGGTCAAAATCTAGCCATATTGTTAAATTGTTAGACCCGCTAGATACTTCAAGATATGTATCTGACGTAAATTTACACCCATCTGGACCTGCATACAGATACGGATTTGAAAAATGGATATTGCAACATAGTCCTAAAATACACCATTTAGTGGATACAGCAACAGACCATTTTGATAATTATTGTTTTTTAGAAAATGTTTTGAACCCAAATGGTTAATAAAATTATTGACAATTATACCTAATTATAGTAAATTATAGTATCACACCGGGGGATATCATGATTATAGGTTTTGTAGGATTTATAGGTAGCGGCAAGGATACCGCCGCAGATTATTTGGTTAATACACATGGTTTTAGACGAGACAGTTTTGCTAACACACTTAAAGATGCTGTAGCAAATGTGTTTGGATGGGACCGCACACTGCTAGAAGGCCGCACAGCAGAAGCCCGTGCCTGGCGAGAAGAAGTCGATACCTGGTGGGCAGAGCGTCTGAATATGCCAAACCTTACTCCGAGATTAATGCTACAACTATGGGGAACAGAAGTTTGCCGTTCAGGATTCCATGATGATATATGGATTGCTAGTTTAGAAAATAAAATACGCAAAACTAAAGACGACATTGTTATTAGTGATGTAAGATTTCCTAACGAAATTAATTCTATTCACAACGCCGGCGGCATCGTAGTACAGATTCAGAGAGGTTTAAAACCGCATTGGTACGATACTGCTGTACAGGCAAATCGCGGCGTAGAAAGTGCAATGAAATTCCTAAAGAATGAAGGCATACATGCTAGTGAAACTGCGTGGGTAGGTGGCAAGATTGATCATATCATAACCAATGATTCTACAATTGATGGGTTGTTTGCCCAGATTGAAGAATTATTGCCTAGATCCGAATTGTCATTTTCAGCAAAGATTGCACTTGATTTAGTTTAAAAATCTGGTCTCAGATCTCCCTGCTTCCAGGGCAGTTTAAGTTTATGCAATATCCGTTGACAATTAGCACACACTGTTTTAAGATTAGTATATCTACAATTAGTTAAATCACCGTCAACATAAAATACATTAAACTGTTCGGGGTATTTAGAAACAAAGCCGCATTTGTCACAAGCGGCTTTCTTTTTGTAGCCAGCCTTCTGCCATAAGGGTATTCCTTCTTTTCGATGACTTGCACAGTGGTCGCACTTTGACCTATAAAAAGGTTTACCTTCTTTATAATAGTTAATAGCAACAGGTCGTTGACCACATTCTTTGCATAGATCTCTCATTTGCGCCCTTTTTAGTCCCCTTTTCAGAAGTATTTAACCCCTTGTTTTTTTAACTACCGGCTAAATAACTCAAAGCAATCCATTAAGGAGATAGAAGAATGGCAACATTGAATTCACCAGGCGTACAAGTACAAGTAATAGACGAGAGTTTTTATACTCCATCAGCACCCGGAACGGTGCCTATGTTATTTGTTGCTTCTGCACAAGATAAAACAAACCCTAGCGGTTCAACTGCATTAGGTACTACCGCAGCAAATGCAGGTAAAGTTTGGTTGATTACAAGTCAACGAGACTTAACAGATACATTTGGAACACCGTTGTTTTATACAGATAGCAGTAGTAATCCATTGCATGGTAATGAATTAAACGAATACGGTCTTCAGGCTGCATACAGTTCTTTAGGTGTTAGTTCTCGTGCATATATTGTTAGAGCAGATTTAGACTTATCTAAACTAGTTCCATCTAGTAGCATTCCAGAGGGCGATCCTGTAGGCGGCACATATTGGGTTGACACTGCATCTAGCATATTCGGCGTTAAAGAGTGGAATTCAACCACTCAAAAGTTTACCACTAAAACTCCTATAGTTTTAGATGATACATCTTTATCATCTAAGTTCGACGGAACTGCACCTAATTCATCAGTTGGTGTAAATGGTGACTATTGCATGGTAGTGACCAACGATAACACCAATACTTTATATTATAAAAAATCAGATAATACATGGACAGTTGTCGCTGATGGATTTGACAGTACAAAACATGTAACTATTAGCCCACATTATACATATCCTACATTCAATAGTAGCACTGCTACTGGTAGTGTCTGGGTTACTAGTACTACTCCTTCAAACGGTGCTAACTGGTCAGTTAAATTATTTAATAGCGCAAGCCAATCATGGACTACAGTGACTACACCTATTCATGATAGTATCAAGTCTGCAAACTTTGCATTTGATGCAGTAGGCGGTGGCAAAAATGTTGCAGTTGGCTCGTTGTTTGTTGAATCTAGTTACAATCACGGAGTTTCTGATGTAGCCAATTTTAAATTATGGAGAAAAGGCAGTACAGGAGTAACAACTATTTCCGGTACTGACGGAACAATGGCTTCAGGGTCAACTTCGACAAATTACGTATTTAAAATTAGAGAAACTACATTATCCGGTACATGGAGTTCTGTAAAAACAATTACAATGAATACTTTAGTTTCTGCTAAATTAGGTTCACTGGTTCCAGCAGCACTTGCAGCCCAGGGACTATCATACATTACAGCAACTTGGGATAATTCTGCAGATACCTTAAGTATAACACATACAGCAGGTGGCGCATTTGAATTATTTGATAGCACAAATACACCATTAAATGGTTTCTTCAGTGTTGGAACAACTGCTAATTTGTACGCAGCACCAACTGGCGATTTTGAAAGCGGAACATCTCCGTTTGATTTCATTGCTACTACATGGAAACCTCTAGCATACGAAGCAAGATCTGATGCTCCTACTACAACTCCAGCAGACGGTGCATTGTGGTATAGCAGTGTAGTAGACGAAGTTGACATTTTGTATCATAATGGTACTACATGGGTTGGCTACAGAACTCAATTTGCAAATACAAGTCCATTAGGTCCTATTATCAGTGCAACAGAGCCTGATAAAAATACAGGTCAGAGCGATGGAACAGCATTAGTTGACGGCGATATTTGGA
Source organism: Chloridella minuta (assembly GCA_032273045.1). NCBI lineage: Eukaryota > Xanthophyceae > Mischococcales > Pleurochloridaceae > Chloridella > Chloridella minuta. The sequence continues at coordinate 13,415 of JAUKPQ010081525.1, read as the reverse complement.
TCGACACCAGTGACATAGATATGTATGGAAAGAACATTTATGTTTATAACACAACTGACGGTTGGATTAAGCAAGATACAACAGATCAATCAACCCCAGATGGATGGTTGTTTGCAGACGCACGTTGGGCAACAACTGGGGCTGCAACTGAGCCTAGTAGCATTGTAGAATTATCAGGTACAGGATACTTAGACCCAGATGCTCCGGATCCAGCATTGTACCCACGTGGTATGAGATTATGGAACACACGTCGCAGTGGATTCAATGTTAAGAAATATGTCTCAGGATATATCAATGTTAATGCAACAAATCCACGTGTTGGAAATGCATCAATGGCATCGTATGCTGCCGATCGTTGGGTTAGTCAATATCCAACAGCCGCAGACGGTAGCCCACAATTTGGTCGCCTAGCACAACGAGCACAGGTAGTTAACGCATTTAAAGAATTAATTGATACCAATACCTCAATACGTGATAACGACACATTAGGATTTAACTTACTTGCAACACCTGGTTATCCAGAAGCAATTCAAAACATGATTGGTCTTAATACAGATCGCGGTATCACAGCATTTGTAGTAGGAGATACGCCATTTAGATTAGCACCAACAGGAACTGCTCTTAGTGAGTGGGGAAATAACACTAACAGTGCATTAGATAACGGCGATGTTGGTGGTACAAGTTATGACGAATATATGGCTATGTACTATCCTAGCGGATATACAAATGACAATACAGGAAACTATATTGTTGTTCCGCCAAGCCACATGATGCTAAGAACAATCATTAACAGTGATGCTAAGAGTTATCCATGGTTCGCTCCGGCAGGTACACGCCGTGGTGGAGTTGATAATGCTACATCAGTGGGTTATATCACTGCTGAAGGCGAATTTAAAACAACAGCATTACACCAAGGTCTACGTGATGTATTAGATGATGTAAAAATTAATCCTATTGCAACATTAACTGGTGTTGGTGTATTAGCATACGGACAACGTACTCGTGCTAGAAACGCAAGTTCATTAGATAGAATCAATGTTGCTAGACTAGTATGTTATCTACGTAAACAATTAGACGTTCTTGCAAGACCATTCTTGTTTGAACCAAATGATGCTCAGACACGTCGTGAAATTAAAGCAGCAGCCGAAAGTCTAATGCTAGAATTAGTAGGACAAAGAGCACTATACGACTATGTCGTAGTCTGTGATGAGACAAACAACACCGCTGCAAGAATTGATCGCAACGAGTTGTATGTTGATATTGCAATTGAGCCAGTTAAAGCAATTGAATACATTTATATTCCATTACGCTTGAAAAATACTGGTGACATTGCAGCCGGACTATAATAGGTAAATACAAAGAATAAGGAGCATTAGAATGCCAATTGCAAGTTTATCAAGATTCACAGTACCAATTAGTGGTAGCCAAGCGGCTAGTACTCAAGGTCTGTTAATGCCAAAATTAAAGTATCGCTTCCGCGTTACTTTAGATAGTTTTGGTGTCGCAGGAACCCCTTCAACAGAACTAACAAAACAGGTAATGAACGTATCTCGACCTGACGTTACTTTTGAAGAAATTAAATTACCTGTTTATAACAGTACGGTTAAGTTGCTAGGTAAGCACAATTTTGCTGATGCTAAACTAACAATTCGTGATGATGCATCCGGAATTGTTAGCCGTAAGGTAGGCGAACAACTTCAGAAACAATTTGACTTTTTTGAACAAAGCGGTGCTGCAAGCGGTATCGATTATAAGTTTAGAATGCGAGTTGAAATGCTCGACGGTGGTAACGGTGCGTTTGAACCAGTAACACTAGAAAGTTTTGAGTTCTTAGGATGCTTCATCAAGCAGGCTACTTATCAAGGTGGTGATTATGCTGATGCAACAAACCCAATGGATATTGCACTAACTATTACATACGACAACGCAATTCAACTAGATGCTCCAGGTGGTGCTGCTAGCGGTATTGGATTAGATGTAGGTCGTGTAGTAAGACCAGCAGGCGCTCAAGGACTAACAACAGGTTAATAGTTAATTTAACTTTTAAAAAGCCCAGCATAAAACCTGGGCTTTTTATTTGACTAAATATTTGTATGAGTAACGCATTTAATAACTACCTATCTGGTACAGGATATACCAAAGGCTATCCAAATTTAAAAGACTATCAACATGCTAGTCGTTTGTATGTTGACGACAATTATGCATATGCTCCTAAGGTTGGATTTTTATATTATGTTGTTTTTAATATTAATCCAAACGCTGTACAAGATCAACAATGGAAAAATACAGGATCAATGGACGTGGGCCTATTGGTCAAGAAAATTGATTTACCTAAATTCACAGTTGTTAACGAAACATTAAATCAATATAACAGAAAAACAGTTGTACCAACAAAACTTACGTACACTCCTGTACAAGTAGAATTCCACGATGATAATATTGATATGATCAATAAGTTGTGGATAAACTATTACAAACATTATTTTGCAGATAGTACATACGGAACATCAGGCGAAGTTCCTGTTGCGTTTAGAGATACTAAGTATGGTGACACTGATTATCAATATGGCATATACGACAACAATGTTAAAGTACCTTTCCTTACTTCGATAGAAATATATAGTTTACATCAACAAAATTTTACCCAGGTAACATTAATAAATCCTAAAATAACAGAATGGGCACACGACTCATTAAATCAAAGTGAAGGCAGTAAAACTATGCAAAACCGTATGTCAGTTGCATACGAAAACGTATTGTATGACTATGGACAAATAGTTGCTGAAACAGATCCTCCGGGGTTCTCTGCAATTTACTATGATAAAACACCGAGTCCTTTGCAAGTTGCAGGAAATCCTATAAACAGTCCTAACTACATAAAACAACAGACAGCATTTGACAAGCCTGGCGCACAGCGAGTATTTGGAAAAGTCGGCGGTAACTATAAAACACCTAATCCGTTATTAGACATTGCCGCCATACTTGCTAAAAATTATGTAAACACAAACGGCATTGTGCGAACAAAGGCCACAGGATATAATATTGCCAATGGAGCATTGGGTGCATTAACAAAGACGGCTCCGGGGAAATATTATGAACCACCAAATACAGAATACAAACCTGGAATATTAAATTTACCAGGCGGAGTTGGAATTAATATCTTTAAAGCATTTAACACAAGTGTCGACGGAAAAGTTAGAGCAAATCCAGCGGCAATTATATTTCCTAGAGGCGGCTAATGAATCAAAATTATTCTAACATTCCTGTTAGTACATCTCAGAATCAAACAGTACAAGCATTTGATTCATACATGGAAGCACCCGTCGAAATTAATTCATCTGTGCTGGCCGCAATGAAGGGATATTTTACTAACAGAGACTTTGGCGAAGTAGCGGCAGAATCTATTGCTGTAACAATTATTAGACAAGCAAAGCAAGACGGATATAATCCTATGCAAATTTTAGATACACTAAAAGGATTAGACAACGTGCAACTGTCGGGATTAGTATCTGAGATTTTAAATTACAATAGATTTAAAAGTAGTAGTTTAGGTTATGCACAAGACAGTCAACCTAATCCAGAAATTTTGAGAAATATAATTGCATGAGTTTAAAGTTTAGTCAAGGTGTTTATAAAATAAAATACCCTGAAAAATACGTAGGAAATACTCTTCCTAGATATAGAAGTTCGTGGGAATTTACTTTTATGACCTTCTGTGACAACAATCCTAGCATACAGCAATGGTCTAGCGAAAGTGTAAAGATTCCCTACAGAGACCCGCTTACCGGAAAACAAACAGTTTATGTTCCAGATTTTTTAATTTCTTATGTTGATAAGAATATGAAACGGCATGCGGAACTTATTGAGATCAAACCTGCTAATCAAATGTTAAAAGAAAAAGTAGGAAAAAATCCATATAATCAAGCGCAGTATGTAAAGAACTTAGCCAAGTGGGCTGCTGCCGGTGCATGGGCGCAACAAAACGGACTTAAATTTAGAGTCATTAACGAGCACGATATATTTTCCAATACCAAGAAATCAAAATAAGTAATATTATGACAAAGAAATTAGAAGACCTATTAAACATCGATTCAACTGAATCAGTTATAGAATCGCAGCCGGTTGACGCAACTCCTATCCAGACACTTGATCTACAAGAAAAGTTAGAAGAATTTGATAAAATTGCTTCAGCATTACCTAAGGTTAAGGGCTTAGGCGATATGGCTGATTCAGAGTTTGATGCACTTGCGGCAAAAGCAGAACAAGCATACGACGATTTAATGGATCTAGGAATGAACGTTGAAGCACGGTACGGATCCAGAATGTTCGAAGTTGCCGCAAATATGATGAACGCCGCTATAACTGCTAAATCGGCCAAAATTGACAAAAAATTAAAGATGATCGATCTTCAAATTAAGAAGTTAGCAATCGACAAAAAGCACGGAGAAGAAGGAGCAAGTACTGTGGAAGGGGAGGGATTTATCCTTACAGACCGCAACAGCATCTTGCAGAAATTAAAAGATCTGAATAAATAATACATTATGAAATCATTCAAAGAACACCTAACTGAGTCTAAAAAGAAGTACGATTTCCGCATTAAAATTGCTGGAGAAATGACGACTGAACAAGAAGAAACTATGAAACGTGCATTAGGGCGTTTTACAATAAACAATGCAGTTGTAGGTTTAAAAAAATCAAAAACTCCAATACAGTCTCTTCCATTAGATTTTCCTCAGGTTAAAAATTGTGAAGTTAACATCTATGAAATTGCATTGGATTATCCTACAACACAATTTGAGTTAACTGAATATCTATCAGCAGAGTTAGGAGTAGGCAAACAACATCTAGTAGTTCGCAGCCCTAATGAACCAACTGAAGAATATCAAAATATTGAACCTAAGAGAGAGGGTGCTTTATTAAATGATCCAGATTACAAAGAAGCCCCTAATGCTCAAATGGAAAATTTTTACGGTGACAAATACAACAGTGGTTTTGTCAAAGAATTGAATGATATTTTGAAATTACAAAGACGCGAGCGTGGAGAAGAAATTCCCACTGAAGGTCCTGCCAAGTTCAATACAGATGCAGAACCAGGAAACATCGGCCCTATAAGTGGCAAAGGAAAATAATATGCAAATGATTGACGTACTAAAAAGATTGGCAGAACTAGATGCCGACAATTCTAACATTATTAAAGAAAGTCAGCAAGTTGAAGAATGTGGAATGATGCCAGGTATGGTTCCAGAAATGGGCATGGACATCGCTCCAGAGAAGCCATCTATGCCAGCAAGTATTAACATGACAGCAGGCAGCGGTGAAGAACTAAGCAATATGTTAGCCACTATTATGCAACTTGCAGGTGTTAACAAAGTTGAAGAACCAATGGGTGGCGAGCCAGCACCGCAGACATTAGAGCCAGTAGGTGCAGGACCAGAGTCTCCAGCAGATAATATGCGTAGTGTCATTGATAAACTAAATCCAATGGGTGGTGACGACGATATGTCAGTAGCACAAGGTGATGTTGACAACGATGGCGACCATGATATGGATGATCATGATGCAGAAGATGATAAAGAAGAAGTAGACGAGTACGATAATACTCCAAGCGACCCTAATAAAAAGAATGAATTTGATGCAAACCAGTTTGCAAATAAAGAGAATCAGCCAGGGCAAGGCGATAGAATGGACGGTACAAGTCCAAAAGCATACGCAGATATGAACGAAGCAGTAAAAGATCTATTTGCAGAATACAAAAAGTTTGTCAGTGAAAACTGATAAGATGTACTTTATCAAATAGCCCCTTCGGGGGCTATTTTTTTCATTAAATAGTATTATGGGAAGCAAAAATATAGATAACAAGTTGGTAAAAACTGCACACAGTACGCAGAGGTATACCGAACGAGATATAGAAGATTTACTTAAATGTACTGATCCTATTAACGGGCCACACTATTTTCTTGAAAACTTTTTCTATATTCAACATCCAACTCGCGGTAAGTTAAAATACGAACCTTTTGATTACCAGCGTAGATTAATCGACAGTTACCATCAGAATAGATTTAATGTAAACTTACTTCCTCGACAGACTGGAAAAACAACAACAGCCGCAGGATATCTATTGTGGTTTGCAATGTTTATCCCCGATTCAACCATTCTAGTAGCCGCACACAAATATACCGGCGCCCAAGAAATTATGCAACGTATTCGATATGCTTACGAATTATGTCCTAACCATATCCGATGTGGTGCTACTAGTTATAATAAGCAAAGCATTGAATTTGATAATGGTTCACGTATTGTAGCACAAACAACTACTGAAACTACTGGACGAGGTATGTCATTATCTATGTTATATGCTGACGAGTTTGCATTCGTAGAACCTAACATAGCCACAGAATTCTGGACTTCTATATCTCCAACACTAGCAACTGGTGGTAAGGCAATTATTACGTCAACACCGAACAGTGATGAAGATCAGTTTGCACAAATTTGGAAAGAAGCAAATTTTAAATTTGACGAATTCGGAAATGAAACTCCAGTAGGAAGAAACGGATTTGCTCCATTTAGAGCATATTGGAATGAACATCCTGATCGTGACGAAGCATGGGCTAACACAGAACGTTCACGCATTGGCGAAGAAAGATTCCGCCGAGAGCACGATTGTGAATTCTTAGTATTTGATGAAACACTAATTAGCAGTATGACATTAGCAGGTATGTCTGGAGACGAGCCGCGTATGAAAATGGGGCAGGCTCGATGGTATAAAAAAATTAATCCCATGCACACCTATCTTGTTGCACTAGATCCTAGTTTAGGCACAGGCGGTGACCCTGCTGCTATACAGATTATAGAAATCCCCACAATGGAACAGGTCTGCGAGTGGCAGCACAATTTAACTACTATTCAAGGTCAGGTAAGAATATTGCGAGATCTTTGTAACTACATTCAAGACGAATGTGCTACAAAGGGATCACAGGCAAGCATCTATTACAGTGTTGAAAATAACAATATTGGCGAAGCCGCACTGGTTGCAATTGACGAAATTGGAGAAGAAAGCATACCTGGATTATTTTTAAGCGAGCCTATTAAAAAGGGGCATGTGCGTAGATTCCGTAAAGGATTTAACACTACTAATTCTAGTAAAATTAATGCTTGTGCCAAACTTAAACACCTTGTAGAAAGTAATCGTCTCGGAATTCATTCTAAACCACTAATTAGTGAACTTAAAACATATATTGCAAAAGGTGTAAGTTTTGAAGCAAAAGTAGGCGCACATGACGACTTAGTTAGCAGTATGTTGTTAGCGATACGCATGGCATTAATGTTACAAGAATGGGATCCTGCAATATATGACAAAATGCGTGAAGAGCGTGAGGATGAATTCCTAATGCCTATGCCCATCTATATCAGCAATTATTGACTAAATAACAAATATGCAAGCAATACAAATAATTTCTCAAGATCTTTTTGACAAGGTCCGTAGCCGTTTTCAAAATCTAGAAATGGGTGATGAAACTGGAGCAGTTACTATTGATCCTACAGAAGCACGTTTTTTTGATTTTGATTTTGTTAACGAAGGTGTAAATTTAGGCCGAGTTAGCATTAGTCTAAACGACTTAGGTAGTTTAAAAATTTATTATAGTCAGGGTATTACAGAAAATCAAGACGATCCGTCTAAACAAATGTGGTACAATTTTCTTAAAGAAATGAGATTATTTTCAATGCGTAGATTGTTGAGATTTGATACACGCGATATTGCCAAGACTAATCTCGATAGAAATGATTTCCAACATTTAGCCACTACCCAGGCAACTAAGGAAGAACCCGAAATGAACATGAACGAATCACGCTGGAACCAAAAGAGTTCTAAAAAAACAAGCCGCGCTGTAAAAGGGGCAACTGAAGTTATTGTAAGACATCACAAAGCAGTTGACGAAATGTTTCCAGGAGCACGTAGTCAACGTAAAAATATTAGAGCAATTTTTATTCAAAACCAAGACGGTGAAAGGTTTAAATATCCATTCATTCACCCAGCAGGTGCATTCGCCATGGCACAACACGTAGATCACGGTGGCGTTCCACATGATCCAGCAGGCAAAGCAATTATCCGTATGAGCGAGCAAATTGCTCAACTACAAGAATTTCAAAGACAAGTACAACATACTAGTTTACATGATGATGCAATGGGCATTACAGAAAGGGCCGTAGGCCGACTACATGAATTAAAAGCACAGATTGAAGGACTAAGTAAGCGTCATCATTACGAATCATGGGTAGCAGAATTAGCAGGAACGGATACAGGAGATGACTTAATGGAGTTAGATCCTGTAACAATGGAAACTTACAAATCTCAATTTACACAAACAAACTTTAAAGAAGAACTTGCAACTTTCTTTCCGTTGATTCACAGTATTATGCAAGAAACAAATACAGTAGACTTAGAAGAATTTGTTAACGAAGCGTCATGCCCTGAGTGTCATAAAGATCCTTGTGAATGTAACAAGGAAGACAAAGTAAAAGAAAGTATGTTTGCACAGTTTGAAGAATGGGCAGAAGCCACAGAACAAGGCCAACTAACAGACGACGAAATTGAAGCACTAAAACAAGCAATGAACGAACTGCCTAACGGCGAATTAGAATTAGGTCCAGATGGTCAAACAGCATGGCAATTTTTCAGCGGACTCGGGTTGTCAGATACCGATCTCGAAGATAAATTTAAAGCAGCAGCAGAACTAGACCCGTCAGCAGATCCAATTGAAGTTTTAAAAATGTGGGCACAAGAAAGTTACCCAGAACTTTTAGTGACATTAGGATTAAGCGGCACTGGACAAGAAGCACCACCAGCACCACCAGTAGATCCTATGGCAGCACCGTCTCCTACGCAACCAGTTGCAGAAGGTGATCAAAGAAACATGGTCCAAGAAGTTGCTAAAATTGTCAAGAGTTTCTATAACAGAGATAACCCAGAAGTTGGTCCATTCCGTGGCGGCGAAGGCATTGCTCTTGATGTAGAAAAACAAATTAGTGAAAAATTTGGCGAACAAGCAGGTCAACAAGCACGTCAAATGGCAGAACAATTTATGGAAAAATTAACTATGGAATGGCAACAACGTCACGGCACACCAGTTAATGGAGATGACGGATTAGCAAGGTTAAAAGAATTAGTGGGCAACATTAAGACAAAAGTAGAAAGCATTGGATCACAGGAAGAAGCATATAATCCTAATAGTGCTGATGCAGAACATCGACGTGGTGTAGAAGCATCGCATGAAAAGCATTTGAAAGATAAAGCGGCTGGCGGTGATCAAAATGCCCAAGCACGTTTGGATGCATTAGCGCAGAAAAAAGAACGTATGAGAAATGACTACAACGATCGCATGGAACGTGAAGGTGTAGAAAAGAGCCAAATACCAGCCGCACTACGTAAAGAAAAAGGTGGAGATTGGAAAATGTCTACCAAAGATTTAGAAAAAGAAAAAACCAATAGTCCAACAAGTTCAGCAGGATTAGCCCGTAAAAAAGCAGAACTAGGCATTAGTGAAGAACTAGCGGCAATTATGAAATTATCCGGATTGGCAAAATAAACCATATTTTCAGCACCTTTTAGGTTGCATTACTAAATAAAACTGTGTATAGTTAACTCTATGCACAGTTTTTCTTTTTAGTCAGTAGGCTTTAAAGAAGAGGCATAATAAATCAACATTAAGGAAAAAACATTATGGCAACGTTAGCAGAAATTCGCGCAAAACTTCAACAGAGCGCACAAAATACCGGCGGATCATCCGGCGGCGACAACGCAATCTTTCCACACTGGAACATCGCAGAGAACACAAACGTAACAGTTCGTTTCTTGCCCGATGGCGATACAAACAACACTTTTTTCTGGATCGAACGAGCAATGATCAAATTGCCTTTCGCCGGCGTTAAAGGTGAAACAAACTCTAAGCCTGTGACTGTGCAAGTTCCTTGCATGGAAATGTGGGGCGAAACATGTCCAGTACTAACTGAAGTGCGTCCATGGTTCAAAGACAAATCTTTGGAAGATATGGGTCGTAAGTACTGGAAGAAAAAGAGTTACCTGTTCCAAGGATTTGTTGTTGACAGCAAATTCAAAGAAGACCGTACACCTGAGAATCCAATTCGTCGATTCATTATCGGTTCACAAATTTTTAACATTGTTAAGAATGCGCTGATGGATAGTGAGATTGAAGAATTGCCAACAGACTACGTTCGTGGTTTGGATTTCAAGATTGCAAAAACCAGCAAAGGTGGTTATGCTGACTATTCTACTTCAACTTGGGCTCGTCGTGAACGTGCTCTAAGCGAAGAAGAAAATGCGGCAATTGCACAACATAGTTTGTACAAACTATCAGACTTCTTGCCTAAGAAGCCCGGTGCAGTTGAACTCAAAATTATCAAAGAGATGTTTGAAGCATCTGTTGATGGCGAAGCATATGATCCAGAACGCTGGAGTCAGTACTTTAAACCAGCGGGTTATGGCGGCCGGGATGCAGATGAAACAGTCGCTAAGGCAGCACCTGTGGCAGCAAAACCTGCACCAGCACCTGTGGCTGAAGAGGCAGCACCTTGGGAAGAAGAAGTTGCAACCGCAGAAAAATCATTCTCAGCACCTGCTCCAAAAGCAGAAAGTGCTGGAGGCGAAGCATCAAGCAGAGCCGCAGATATTATTGCGATGATTCGTAATCGTCAGAAAGACTAAGGAGTAATAGACTATGGCAAAGTCCTTCGATATTTCGAAGTTCCGCAAGTCTATTACGAAAAGTATTGATGGCTTGGGAATCGGGTTTAACGACCCAACCGATTGGATTTCAACCGGTAACTACGCTCTAAACTATCTTATCTCAGGGGACTTCTTTAAGGGAGTCCCCCTGGGTAAAGTAACAGTTTTTGCAGGAGAATCTGGTGCAGGTAAATCATATATTTGCTCCGGTAACATTATCAAAGCGGCACAAGAACAGGGAATTTATGTTGTACTTGTTGACAGCGAAAACGCCCTTGACGAAAAGTGGCTGCTTGATCTAGGTGTTAATACAAGTGAAGATAAACTTCTAAAACTTAACATGGCAATGATTGATGATGTGGCTAAAACCATTTCAGAATTCATGAAAGAGTACAAAGTTATGCCCGAAGACGCTCGTCCTAAGGTATTGTTTGTAATTGACAGTTTAGGTATGTTGTTAACTCCTACAGACGTTAATCAGTTCGAAGCAGGTGAGATGAAAGGTGATATGGGCCGTAAGCCTAAAGCACTTACATCACTAGTTCGTAACTGTGTTAACATGTTTGGCTCTTGGAACGTTGGTATGGTTTGTACAAATCACACTTACGCTAGCCAAGATATGTTTGACCCTGATGACAAAATTAGTGGCGGCCAAGGCTTCATTTATGCGTCATCAATTGTTGTTGCTATGCGTAAATTGAAACTGAAAACAGATGCAGATGGTAATAAGACTACAACAGTTAACGGTATTCGTAGTGCTTGTAAGATTATGAAAACTCGTTATTCAAAACCATTTGAGTCAGTTCAAGTTGAAATCCCGTATTCAACAGGAATGAGTCCACATAGCGGATTAGTTGATTTGTTTGAGGCCAAAGGTATGTTAAAGAAAGAAGGCAACAGTCTTGTTTATACAACTACTGATGGTGAAATTATCAAACAATTCCGCAAAGCATGGGAAAAGAACGAAAAGGAAGGCTTGTCTATCATGATGGAAGACATTTCCAAGAATGGTGAAAAAGCCGCAGAGCCCGTAGTAATTGAAGACACCGAGGAGGCATAAAATGGAAGAACATTTAATTATTGAAGTGTGGGATACATTCAAAGATTATATCCCGGAAAAAAGTCGCGACACAGCCGCAAGTCAATTTATTGATTTTTTAGTTGGTCAAGATGTAGAAATTGAAACACTGGAAAGTGTTTTAGGATATGATCCCCATCTTGATACTGCAATTACATTTTCTCTAAACGAACTCAAAGATCCCGAAGACGACGAAGAAGATCTTGATTTTGAGGATGAAGAAGAGGACTATTAATGTCATGGTATTCCAAGGTAAGCAAGGATATATCTCATCTTCCGGATTGCATAGACCATTTCTATAAAGAATTAGACATTGCAAAATATGAGGCAAAGATTCACGGTAGCGTGGAGAAGGCCTCAGCCCAATTACCTGGTATTGTTGAACAAAGATTTAACCAACTTCAAGAAATTGAAGCAGTCCTTGAATATCTTAACATTGAACTTAGACGTACACGGAGCAAAGCATTTAAGAAATATCTTGAAAGTTATGCTCGTGCATTAAGTAGTCGAGATTGCGAAAAATATGTCGATGGCGAGGCAGATGTTGTTGATATGGAGAAAATTATCAATGAGTTTGCCATGCTACGTAATCAATGGTTGGGCATTATTAAAGCATTGGATATAAAACAATGGCAATTAAGTAATATCATTAAACTTCGAACTGCTGGATTAGAAGACGTATCGCTTTAAACTTAAAAGGAGACTTGTTCTCCTTTTATTTTTGTGTTATAATAAAACTATGTATATTGAAGACCTAATTGTTGCATTAACCAGTAGTCGTAATCTGTCAATGAATCCATACGACTCAAAATTAATATACAGTTTCCATGATCAGATTTCCAAAGGATCAGGGTTTACAGAAAAACAACAAAATTTAGCAGTTAAGATTTTAAAAAGACAGGTGTCAAAATTAAATGTCATTTTTAATCAAGAAATATCCTCATTTTTAGAAAATCCAACTTTTAAATTAAATCGAAGAACAGTGTCTTCATACAAACGTATAAGCATCATACCACACCCGACACTTGAAAAGGCAATTAAGGTCGAGTTTCCGTTTAACGAATCATTGATAACTTTATTTAGAAATGAAAAGAGTAAGTTAAACCACGTAGCATGGGATAGTGAGCAAAAATCATGGATTTTTTCACTCGATGAACGGTCATTAACCTTTTTGAGAAAAATTGCAATTAACGAAACATTCACTGCTGACGAAGAATTTGAAAATTATCAAAATCAAATAACTGATATCGAAAGTAATATTGAACAGCATATACCCATGGTAGGATTTGATGGTGAAAATCTGAAATTTTTGAATATTTCCCCGAAAATCCCTCAACCAACAAATTCAAATATTATTGAAAATTTATTCAATGCTAGAAAATTAGGAATTTTTACCTGGGATGAGGCAATTGAAGATACCAGCGAATGGAAAAACTCAAACCAGATAATCAAACAATTTCTGCAAACAGATCCTTGTGGTGAATTTACCTTAAATTTGGAAGAACATACCATTTTTTCACTTAGTGACATTATAAAATATATGTCACCTGTTTTATTTGTGATTCCTGGTGGAACGGAATTGGAAAGATTGACCAC
>JAUKPQ010081414.1:0-19954 GCA_032273045.1 Chloridella minuta | reverse complement strand
AAGATCTAAACATTTAGATAGGCAACATAACATAGGCAACTTATCAAGGAGAAAAAACTATGGCATCATTAGCAGAAATCAGAGCAAGACTACAGGCAGCAGAGGGCAACAAAGGTGGGCAATCCACCGGTGGAGACAATTCAATTTATCCACATTGGAACATGGAAGAAGGACAAAGTACGACACTGCGATTCCTTCCCGATGCAAATACAAAAAACACATTTTTCTGGCAAGAACGAGCAATGATTCGTTTGCCTTTCGCTGGCATCAAAGGCGAGGGGGATTGCAAACAAGTGTATGTACAAGTACCTTGTGTGGAAATGTGGGGCGAAGCCTGTCCCATTTTGGCAGAAGTGCGTACCTGGTTCAAGGACAAGAGCCTTGAAGAAATGGGTCGCAAATACTGGAAGAAACGTTCATACATCTTTCAAGGCTTTGTGCGTGAAAACCCCTTGGCCGACGACAAGAGCCCAGAAAATCCCATCCGACGTTTCATCATCGGACCACAAATCTTTGCCACCATCAAGGGCGCACTGATGGATCCTGAACTGGAAGAAATGCCCACAGACACCCTGCGTGGCTTGGACTTCCGTATTAGTAAAACTGCCAAAGGTGGCTTTGCTGATTACTCAACATCCAAGTGGGCACGTAAGGAATCAGCGTTGACTGAAGCCGAACAAGCCGCAATAGCCACACATGGTTTGTTTGACTTGAGCACATTCCTGCCCAAGAAGCCAGGTGATGTTGAGCTCAAGGTCATCAAAGAGATGTTTGAAGCGTCAGTTGACGGGCAACCATACGACACAGAGCGGTGGGGTCAATACTTCCGTCCTGCTGGTGTGCAAGCACCTGGCGGCGCCGGCGCCAGCCATACCGACGAAGACACACCTGCACCAGCAGCCAAACCTGTGGCAAAGGCAGCACCTGCACCAGCAAGTGACTTTGACGAAGACGACACCCCTACAGCAGCCGCACCAGTGGCCAAGCCTGTAGCCGGTGGACAAAATGCCCAGGACATACTGGCCATGATCCGTAGCCGTCAAGCCAAGTAATGAAGACAGCTCTGGATACAGAGCTGTTTCCAAAATTATGTGAAGTGGTAGAGATGCCACTTCACAATCAATGGGTTTACTTAATTCAGAAAAACGGAAGCAGCAGTTTACGAGTTCAAAGAGCATTGAACAATCTCAAGACCATGTTCAATGAACAAATAACTGATCTTGATTGTGTAGATGTCTACATACGAAATCCGCAGGCTAGATATATCAGCGGAGTCAACACTTATCTACAACATCTTCAACGCGACCATCCTGAACTAGATTACAACACTGCATTTTGGTTTGCTCGTCGATATAAATTTTTAAATCGGCATTACTTGCCGCAATTTCATTGGGTAGCAAACCTCAGTCAGTATTTGCACAAAGATGCAAAAATATGTTTTAGAGATTTCAAAGATTTTTCCAAGATAGTTGATTTTGACAGTGATGCTGCTATTACCGGCCCAACACCAGAATTCATAAAAAAATTATTAGAAAATGATTTAGAATTGGAATTTTGGTTGTATTTAGATCAAATATTATTAAATCTTGTTGGCAATGAGTTAACTTGGTCAGAGTTGTTGCAACATTACAAAACATATCACCCCGACGTCATTAAACATGTATTGCCCCAGACTTGACCACTTTGTAAGATTCAACCCCAATGGAACTGTAAGTCGTTGCGGGCACATGACTCAAGCACCTGAGTTTTCTTCCTTAGAAGAAATGGAATCAAGTGCATGGTTACATGATACTAAATCAAATTTTACCAATGACATTTGGCCCAACGAATGTGTTCGTTGCAAACAAACAGAACAACTCAACAACACCAGTATTAGGCTCAATGCTGTAGAATTTGATCAAAAACAAACCAAGCAAGATTATTTGACAGTGGGCGGTGTGTTAGACAATGTTTGTAACAGCGCATGCCAAACTTGCAACGAAACCTTGAGTACAAAAATTGGCAGTTTAAAATCTCAAGACCATGTTCGCATTGACAATGCTGATTGTTTTTGGTCATTGCCATTGTCACGTGTGGTACATTTAGATATCAATGGTGGAGAGCCCGGCGCCAGTAAAAATTATCGTCACATACTAAAAAACATTCCAGACAATGTGACCAGTGTTAGAATCAACACCAATTGTTCTGTGGTAATGACCGAAATTGAAGACCTGGTCAAACGTGGTATCGCAGTCACAGTCACAGCAAGTCTGGATGGAATTGGTAGAAAGCACAACTATATTCGCTGGCCTATTGCATGGGAAGAGTTCGAACACAACTTGTTGGCTTATCAACGCATGAATATAGATCTAAATACATGGACCACCGTGAGTGTATTGAACATTGGAGATCTAAAGAATATTTTTTCTTATGTACAACAGCATAAACTAAAACATTCTTGGGCTTTGTTAGAAAATCCTGCGGTATTGAATGTAAAATACAGCAATCACATGACAAGATCTGCAGATGTACCAGACGAATTAAAGTCCATTGTGGCCCAAGGAGAAGACAACACAGTTGAACTACAGTTGTTTACATTGGCACAAGATCAGTTGCGTGGTATTAAATTATGGGATTACTACAGATGAAAATAGCAATAACTGGTCACACAGCAGGAATTGGACAGGCGTTGACCAAAGTATATCAATCACAAGGACACGAAGTAGTTGGTCTCAGCAAACGCGACGGGCATAACATTAGGAATATTCCTAAAATAATTACATACATTGAACCTTGTGACATGTTCATAAACAATGCTCAGGCTGGATTTGCACAAACAGAATTGCTGTTTGAAATATACAAGATTTGGAAAGGCCGGCCTGGCAAACGTATCATAAACATCAGTACAATCATGGCCACACAACCGGTGAGTGTATTGCCTGGCATAGACATGATTGCTTACAGAAATCAAAAAGTGGCATTGGAACAAGCACACTACCAATTGCAACATTTACATGATTGGCCAAAACTTGTTCTAGTTAGGCCCGGCGCAGTGGCCACACAACCGGGGCAAGTTAGTCCTATGCCATGTGCTGATGTTGATGAATGGGCAAAAACTGTTGTGCATATTTTAGACACCGCTGGACCTAATTTAGAAGTAAGTGAGTTGTCGTTGGGTGTTAATTACCCATGAACAGCAAAGAGTATTTGACCAATCGTGCATTTTGTCCTGTGCCTTGGACTGGTATTATGTACAACTTTGATGGCACTGTTAAGAATTGTATACGCAGTGCAGAACCTATTGGTAACATCCAGGACAATGACATAGAACAAATACTTGGCAACGATTACCTAATCAAAACAGACATGCGAGCTGAACAAAAGTTCTCTCGGTGTCACCCTTGTTACGATTTAGAAAAAGACAAAAATAATTTCAACATTATCAGTGACCGGGTATTCTATCTTAAAGAACTGCGTGACGTAGACAACACGTTGTATGACACCATGAACTTTGCATTACATACTGCGGATATACGCTGGAGTAATCTTTGTAATTTTGCCTGCGTGTATTGTGGTCCACCATTTAGCAGTAAATGGGCCAGTGAAACCAATACAGTAATCAAAACACCCGCAGATGAAAAACGTAAAGCATTTAAGGAATATATTTTTGAACATGCATCGCAACTCAAACATGTGTATCTTGCTGGTGGAGAACCATTGCTGATGAAAGAAAATTTAGAATTCTTGCAATTATTAAAACAAGTCAATCCTAATATAAATTTGCGTATAAACACAAATTTAAGCCGAGTGGATACCAATATCTTTGAGTTAATTTGCGAATTCAAAAATGTTCATTGGACTATCAGTATTGAAACAATTGAACAAGAATACGAATATATTAGATATGGCGGCAGTTGGGAAGATTTTTTATCAAATCTCAAAATAGTTCAACAGCAGCCACACAAGATAAATTTCAATATGTTACATTTTTTACTCAATTATCAAAGCATATTTGGGTGTGTTGAGTTTTTGCAAAAGATAGGATTCCACAATAACAGTTTTATAATTGGCTCATTATTAGAGCCAGACTACCTAAACATTAGACACTTATCAGAAAATGTGTTAAACTCTGTGAAAGATAAATTAAAACAAAAAATTAATGAACATCCAGGATATTTGTTGGAGAATGGTTTTAAAAATGTGTTGGCTTATCTGGACAAGCCAGCAAAAAAGAATTTATCAAACTCATTTGAGCAATTGAAGATCATGGATCAAAGACGTAATTTAGACAGTAGAGCAATTTTTAAAGATTTATACAAGGAAGAAAATCATGGGAAAACCATTTGACGTAAGCAAGTTCCGCAAGGAAATCACAAAAAGCATTGACGGATTGAGTATCGGATTTAACGATCCCACAGACTGGATCTCAACAGGCAACTATGCCTTGAACTATTTGATCTCAGGCGACTTTAACCGCGGCATTCCACTAGGTAAAGTCACAGTGTTTGCTGGTGACTCTGGCGCTGGCAAATCATACATTTGCTCAGGCAACATTGTTAAGAACGCACAAGAGCAAGGTATCTTTGTGGTGTTGATTGATTCGGAGAACGCACTAGACGAAGACTGGCTCAAAGCCTTGGGAGTAGACACAAGCGAGAGCAAACTGTTGAAACTGAGTATGGCCATGATTGACGATGTGGCAAAAACCATCTCCACATTCATGAGCGACTACAAAGCCCTACCCGAAGGCGAACGTCCCAAGGTTATGTTTGTGATTGACTCGTTGGGCATGTTGTTGACTCCCACAGACGTTAACCAGTTTGATGCTGGTGAAATGAAGGGTGACCTGGGTCGCAAGCCCAAAGCACTCACAGCATTAGTGCGTAACTGTGTAAACATGTTTGGCAGTTACAACGTGGGCCTGGTGTGTACCAATCATACATACGCAAGTCAGGACATGTTTGACCCTGATGACAAGATCAGTGGTGGACAAGGTTTCATTTACGCCAGTTCAATTGTTGTGGCCATGAAAAAGATGAAACTCAAAGAGGACGAGGACGGCAACAAAGTGAGTGACGTCAATGGTATCCGTGCAGGCTGTAAAGTCATGAAAACACGCTATGCCAAACCGTTTGAAGGTGTACAAGTTAAAATCCCTTACACAACAGGTATGAGCCCTTACTCAGGACTAGTGGACTTGATCGAAAAGAAAGAACTGCTCAAACGTGAAGGCAACAGCTTGGTGTTTACCACCAGTGAAGGCGAAGTTATCAAGAAGTTCCGCAAAGCCTGGGAAAAGAACGATGATGGTTGCTTGGACAAGGTCATGATTGACTTCAAGAACATCAAGACAGAGGTAAGTACAGCCGACGCAACGGAGGAATAAAATGTCAGCAGAAGTAGCAAGCGAAATTTGGGGCGAGTTAAAACGATATGTTAACGTGGTAGATCGTATAGATGCTGCCGAAAGCATTGTGAGTATTTTGATTGATCATGATCATGACGTTGAAGAAATTCGAGAAGCCTTTAAGGGTGATTCAGACATCAAGAAAGCCTTGACTGCATACTTGGACAACGACAAGGACTATGTAGAAGAAGAGGAAGAAGAAGAGTTTGATGACGAGGACAACTACAACAAAGAAGATGACTACTGATGTGGTACAGCCGAGTAGTTGCCGATCTTGGCAATATACCTGATTTCATTGCACACTTTGAGTCAGAGTTAACAGACGCCAAGCGTGACTGCAAAATTGGTGGCCTGGTAGAAAAGAATATCACTGCACTACCAGGCATCACCGAGCATAGGTTCAATCAGTTACAAGAAATTGAAGCTGTGTTGAACTTTCTCAACATACAACTGCGCAAAATACGCACCCGACACTTTAAAAAGTATCTGGAAGGCTATGCTCGTGCGCTGACTGCACGTGATGCTGAAAAGTACGTGGATGGTGAAGAAGAAGTTGTGGATTTTGAAACCATCATCAACGAAGTAGCATTGTTACGCAATCGTTGGCTGGGCATTATGAAGGGCTTGGACACCAAACAGTGGCAAATGGGCCACGTGGTCAGACTGCGCACAGCAGGCATGGAAGATATCACAGTATAACATGACCGACCAAGAGCGCTGGCAACGAGACCTAGAAGAAGTAGAACTATTCTTGATGATTTTCTTTATTGAGATTTGGATAGGATTTTGGTGGTGCGTGGATCATATATAATAGCATGGTAGGAATATACAAAGAACTTTTGCCCAAGTATGACCTGGTACATGATTTTGTTGACAAGTATCAGCCTCGGAGTCTGGTAGATTGGGGGTGTGCAAATGGCAATCTTCTCAACCGTGTGGCGGCGGATTTCCCCAGTATTCGAGAACTGGGAGGCTATGATCCTGGCAATCCTGATTATATGGTTGTGCCTGCTGGCACCTATGATTGTTTGGTCAGTTGTGATGTGATAGAACACTTTGAACCTGAACTACTGGACCAATCATTGAACCTCATGCAAAGCAAATTTTCTCGTGCAGCCTTCCTAATCATTGCTTGTTATCCTGCAAAAAAACGACTGGCCGATGGTCGCAATGCACATTTGATTGTAGAAAATGCAGACTGGTGGATAGAACGAGTTAAACAACAGTTTGATCAATGCAATATTACGTGGTCCGAGTCTGTGAACTTCACAGCCAATCCAGTAAAAAATCCCAACGGCAGTCCTGAACTGAGATTGGTACTAGAGAAACGCTGAGTAGTCAAACGGTTCTTTGCTTGTTGTCCAAATCAAGTGTATTTTATTATGAGATAATTTTTCTTGCCACCATGCTTGATCCTTGACACATACCAAGGGTTTTTTACTTTTAGTATGTGTTATTTCTTGCAATGCAATCACACATATTTTATTGCAACGACTCAGCATTAGTTCTATCACTGAATCAATATCCGACTCGGGGATAAAAGGCAACACATCTAGACAAATAACTATATCCCATGTTCCGTTGGGTAACACAGCATATTGATCGTATGCAGGATCGTGCAATGCATATTGAGAAATATTGATTAGATCTGCAAAATTATGTTTGCCTGTATATTGCAACCCCTTGCCGCACCCATAATCCAACATGGTTTTACAATCATATTCACGCACCATTGAACGTAGTTGGTCGGCATATTGATAACTGCCATAACCTGCCCAGTTCACACTGTTTTGTTGAAATGTTTGGCTGCGTTTTAGTGTTTTGTAATATTGATCGGTAAACATTGATTTACTTAGTACAAAACTGCGCATATAAATATCAACATGAAAATTGTAATTGTCACTGGCGGCTTTGATCCGCTACATTCCGGGCATATTGCCTACTTTGAAGCAGCACGGGCCTTGGGAGATAGGCTTGTGGTTGGTATCAATTCAGATGCATGGCTCACACGCAAAAAAGGTCGACCATTCATGCCCGCCAGTGAGCGCAGAGCCATAATTGAAAATCTACGCATGGTAGACAAGGTAATTGAATTTGACGATACAGACAACACTGCTATTGATGCAATTCGTGTTGCCCGCGCACATTACACAGTACCTCGCACCAAATTTATATTTGCCAATGGTGGCGATCGCACTGCTGATAACATACCAGAAATGGTGTTTGATGATGTAGACTTTCGTTTTGGAGTAGGTGGCGAAAACAAAATGAACTCTAGTTCATGGATCCTCACTGAATGGAAAACACCCAAGACTGATAGAGCCTGGGGATACTATCGTGTGTTGCACGAAGTGGGTGCCAACACCAAACTCAAAGAACTCACTGTAATGCCCAAGACATGCTTGAGCATGCAACGACATGACAGTCGTGCAGAGTTTTGGTTCGTAGCCGAAGGCGAAGCCACAGTGTATACATTAGATGAGGCATCAACTGATCAAGAAGTTAAGTGTCAACTTACCATGCACGAGCATACATTTATCAAAGTTGATGAGTGGCATCAACTGTGTAATGAAACTGATCAACCACTCAAGTTGATCGAAATCCAATATGGCGAACGCTGTGTTGAAGAAGACATTGAACGCAAACTATGAAACCCATTCCTGTATTTGTAGGATATGATCCTAGAGAAGCCGTAGCATATCATGTGTGTGTGAACTCAATCATCAGACATGCCAGTCAACCAGTTGCTATAATTCCTGTGGCATTGAACTTGTTCCGAGACTATGACGAAACGCACACTGATGGCAGCAATCAATTTATCTACAGTAGATTCCTTGTGCCTCATTTAATGGACTATACTGGTTGGGCTATATTCATTGATGGCGATATGATCTTGCGTGGCGACATTGTAGAATTATGGAATCTAAGAAGTGTTTATCACGATGTAATGGTGGTCAAGCACGACTATAAAACACGCATGACTGAAAAATATCTGGGGTCAAAGAACGAAGACTACCCAAGAAAAAATTGGTCAAGCGTGATACTATGGAACTGCAATAGTTTTCCTAATCGAAAGTTAACTCCTGAGTTTGTGCAAAAATCAACAGGTGCAGAACTGCATAGATTCTCCTGGATAGATGACAACCGTATTGGTGAACTACCCGCAGAATGGAACTGGTTGGATGTGGAATACGATTATAATCCTGCTGCCAAACTGGTACACTACACCCTAGGCACACCGTGTTTTCATGAGTTTGCTGCCGCTGGAGACTTTGCAGAAGATTGGCACAAGGAAAGACTATTAACTGACTATTGTCAGCAGAGAACACAACATGGATGAAGAACAACTGGCACTGTTACCACGGCATGAACTTGAAATGGTTCCGCCCGAAATGGCAAAAATATTTAGAGACATTATAAAATATCGTGTGGACCCTTCAGGAACATATTACGATGTAAGAGTTGAACAAATAGTTGAACAAATTCGAGCACTTGACAACGGAGTTGTTCATGGCATTGACAGCGAATTTAGATATGAAGAAAAGGGCAAAATGTTTGATCCTATTATACAGAGTATGACTTTGGGATGTGGTGGCCAAATAACCACTTGGAGTAAGAGTGAACAATCAATGACACCAGTAATCTTGCGTGGCATTACCAAACGCAAACAAATGGACGCTTGTCGTGCTGCTGGTAGGGACTTTTATTACATTGATACAGGTTACTTTGGCAACGGCAAAAAGAAAACATTTCATCGGGTGACTCGTAATGATGTACAAAACTTTGGCCCAATAATTGATCGTCCCAGAGACAGACTGGCAGCAACAGGATTTCAACCACGCAAATTCTATCGTGGCAGTAAAATATTGTTAGCACCGCCCAGCCAAAAACTGTTGAATCTTTATGACATTGATTTAGAACAATGGTTAGACAACGTATTACGAGAACTTGCCAGCAAAACTGACAGAGAAGTCGTTGTGCGCCGTAAACCAGGTCGCACCGCTAGAACCAGTGACGATTCAATGGCACATGCACTAGAACAAGACATACATTGTTTGGTCACATTCTCCAGTATTGCTGCAGGAGAAGCCTTGCTCAATGGCAAACCTGCCATTACACTTGGGCCTAATGCAGCCGCATCCTTGTGTAGTCAGAGTTTGGATGCTATCAATGAACCTTATGTTCCCACACTGGATGAGGTAGAACGATGGGCAGCACATATTTCTTATTGTCAATTCACTGAAGCAGAAATGCGTGACGGCACAGCTTGGAGAATCTTGCAGGGTGGTTGATGTTGTAGTCTACATTAGCAGTGTGGCCAATCCACAAAAACATTCTAGGAAAATACAATGCCTGGAAAGTTTCGCCGATGGTGTTCGAGCCACAGGCCACACAGTCCAAGTAGAATGGGAACACCGATATACTCCCAGCAAGTTAGCGGTGATCTTGGGATGGGCTACTACAAACACAGGCGGTCGCAATATCACACTACGCAAACAAATCATTCCTGAACAGCGCAGGCTAGGCTTCCAGACCATGTGCATAGATGCATCATGTTGGAAGTATCTTGATGATCACGGCAACTATTTGCGATACAGTCTCAATGGACCATTCTATGACCGTGCTGAATATGCCAACCGCAACAGTGATGCTACCAAGTGGTTAGAAATCAGCCGCAGGTTGGGAGTGCAGTTAAAGCCTGTCAAAACTAATCCAGCAGGACACATTCTAATCTGCATGCAACGTGATGGTGGATTTGCAATGAAAACTTTGGATCCGGTAACCTGGTTACATGATAAAATACATCAAATTAGAGCAGTAAGTAGTAGACAAATTTATGTGCGGCCACATCCTGGACAGTACAACATGACAGACTTTGCTGTATACAACAGCAAAATGGGTAAACGACAAAATGTGGTTGTACTAGAACCCACACACAGTAGATTGATCGACAACTTGCAAAACGCACATTCAGCAGTGTTCTTCAACAGTTCGGCCAGTGTGGCAGCAGTGTGCGAAGGTATACCTGTATTTGCAGATGATTCAAGTTGTGTGGCCTGGGCAGTGGCCAACAAAGACATTAGTAAAATTGAAACACCAGAAATGTTCCCTAGAGAACAATGGATGTATGATCTGGCATCAGCACATTGGAGCGACGAAGATGCACGAGCAGGTCGTATCTATCAAAAGTTTTTGCCTTACTTGTAAATCTGGTAAGCCTCAACTAAATCAGCCACTGATCTCCCACAATCGGTGAATTCCCAAATATGAAATTGACTCCATGAAATATGATCCCACCAGTCGGATCTATCTGGATGTTGTATATTGCCCAGGTTCTCAATGCCGCCCATGAGTAGTGTAGTCATGCTCTCATCAATGGTATAAGCAGGAACACCCAACAAACAGGCCTCTACACAGGCCATAGTGCGGTCTCCTACTACTGCATGTGCATCATCTAATAGTCGAACAAAACTGTTCCAGCGTCCAGGTTTACTGCCGCTTTTGTCGCGCCATACTATAGGACCATCCCAATGTGTTCGGACCAAAGTTTCCATTTTTTCACACCATTCAACTATGTGCTCTCCGGTGCGTTGTTGTAGTATTTCTTTTATGGGCTTGGGGATAACCACATACTTACCAGGTGTGGTGCGCCAGGTATACATGGATCGTGGGTCAATGAACAACTGTGATCTGGTCCAGGGTCGAGTTCTTATGTTGAGATTGTGATGCCCGCAATAGGTAACCCGTCGAGTGTTACGCCTGGGTTCATTGTCTCCCCAATAACCAAACTCGATTTCAATCCAAGGACGTCCGGTTGCAATCCACTCTTTGAGTGGTGACCACCATGGGGCAAAGTGGCTTACAACCAATACATGATCTTCGGGAATGTCTTCTATTAGATCAAATATTTTTAATCCTTTGAGCCGCCAAGGTTCCAATGCCCATTTTTCATAGTCGCCTTTGACTTCTGGCGACCATGCGTACTTTATTTCCACCCCATGATCCAGTCGTCTTTGACTTGATCCAGTCGAACCATGCCCCAGGACTTCATGAGTTCAATGGCAGCATGTTGCCCATATTGATCACTGTAAGCATCATGTGGCTTTTGTTCTACTACAACAACTGGCTTACACTTTTTGATAGTTTGTTCAGCACCTTGTAGAATACGATATTCGTAGCCTTCGCAGTCCATTTTGATGTAGTCTACTTCATCAAGTTCTAAATCATCCAGTCTATACACTTGAGTTTCACCTTGCCCTAGTGTGGCAGGGTCAATGTGCGTGTGTCCGGTATTGCCCTCAGTTATGATCATTGTGGCACGAGTTTGTTTGTCTCCCAGCGCAAAGTCTTTGACTTGCAAGTTGTCAGCAACAACATTGCGTATTAAACATTCTCTAAACATGGCCACAGGCTCAAACGCCAACACAGTGCGGAAGTTTGCACACAGGCTACGACTCCACAAGCCCACGTTGGCACCAATATCTAGTGCAACACCGCGTCGCTTGGTATGTGTCATACTGCGATCTCGAACCTGATATTGATATTCAGCTGGTCCGCCTTTGTCTATGCTCTTTTTTAGCATCTTTGGAAAATGTGATTCAGCATCTGGGAACCACCACCCTTGGTATTCATGCACTTAGTATCTCCTCTGTTTGTTTAAGTATCTTTTCTGCTCGACCGTTCTTGAATTCATCTATGTGAAATTGAGCATAAGCCAAATGATATGCCCAGGCTAAGATTTGATCACGATCTGGCCACCATGGATTGTCTATTTTTGTTAAATCTGTGTTGCTCACTGGCCTGGCAGCATTGCTGGGTGCCATGGCAAACACAGGCACACCTGCTAGTATAGCTTCAGTGCCTGCAATACTGTTGAACGTTACTACAGCATGAACATCATCGAGTGCTCGTTCCACACGATTGACTTTTCTATCGGTGCGACTTTTATTACGCTCACGTACAACAATGGGCCTATCTGTGTGTTGTTTGATTGTAGCAACGGTTTCTGCTAACCATGTGTCTAGTTCAATGTCGTAAAACTTGCAGGGTTTTTCATCAGGTGCCACAATCAATATTGTGCTGCCACGACGTCGGTTAGCGACCTCTAAGCCCAGTTGATTCCAACGGTCACTGGGTCTTGGAATCACAGTATCATGTTGTAAGTTGTTGGGCACAATTCTATGCCAGTGCTTCCATCCGTGAGGATTTTTATAACCCGGGCGATTGCCCAAGTATCCAGAGTCCATGTACCTAAATGGTCGCTTATCTGCCCAACACTGCTTGATGATCTTGTGCTTCATGATGCCACGTAGCATGAGTGGCTCTGTACTGTCCTCATAACGCCATGTTTCCAATGGTGTACTCTCAAGGCCAAGTCCATGTGCATACATGTCGATGTACTCGTCATCACCGTTCTTGCTTAAAAATATCATTGCCAGTATTTTTCAGTGCGTCGGACCACAAGGTCTTTGAGTTTGCTACGGCCATCTCCTTTGCGTTTGCCTTTGAGATGGTCAATGTATGCACCCCATTCACAGTTGATCAGCGGATGACCTTCGCCATTGATTAGTCCCGCTGACCAGTTTAGTTCTGCTAGTCCGCTACGATTCTTAACATCATCGAACACATAACTATCATGCCACTCGCTCAGTGTAAAGATACCACGTTCGGCATCATCATACATGCGTTGAAACTCTGCTAAGAACTTTTGTACAGGTTCACGCCGCAAGTTCATTCCATACAGGCCACATTCGGTAAACTTGTTGCTACGCCCTGCATAACACAATTCACGATCTTCTGGGAAGAATTGTGCAACACGCGGCACAGTGATTGGTGAATGGCACACCATGTCTGCATCCATCCAAATCAACCAATCTGTAGTGCAGTGTCGGGCAGCATGGAATATGGCATACACTTTGTGGGCAAATCTCACTGCTTGCCATTTGAATGCTTTGCGTTCACTACCTGGACCAATATCACCATTGGCTTTGGGCACATTGCGCCAGGTGTTTTTGAATGTGACCAAGTCTGCACTAACTCCTTCAAGGTCTAACACTTGTAAATTGGGTGCAGTTTCGGTTACAGTACAACCTTCGGCGTATACTTTGAGCAAGATATCTTTGGGCCATGTTTGCAAAAAAGTTTGTATCATGCGGCGACCGTAAGTCTTGTAACCCTCGGCATTAAAAGTGGTAACTACAGTGTATTTCATAAGCGTATTTACAGTGATAAAAACCATAGCCTATTTTCCTGCCCAGTGTGCATTGAATTCCAAGCCAGTGATGAGTGCATTCTTGGATTGTTGCCAAGCCGCGGGAATACAAACACAAGAGAACTCAATGACTGCAGATGCCGCAGTGATTTGGTCAGTGCTGTGGCATGGTAGAATGCGAGCCAATCAAGCAGTATATGAGCACTATCGCAGCCAAAACAAGCCAGTGATTGTGATAGATATCGGTGCATTGTATCGTGGCACAACTTGGAAACTGGCAGTTAACCACATCACTCGTGATGGCTACTACGGACATGAATTAGATTTGGACATGAGTCGCCCCAAGCAATTACAAATAAGTTTAGCCACACAAGTCAATCCACGTCCAGAGATCATCGTTGCTGCACAGCACAGAAACAGTTTACAAGTTGCTGGCATAGGCAGCATGGAAGAATGGGTGTTGATGCAAGTTCAACTGTTACGAAACTCTACTGATCGCCCCATACGCATACGAGCGCATCCTCGGAGCCCACTGCGTATGCCATACATGCCTGAGAATACCACAATGGAAGTTGCTCGACCTGTGGCACATACTTACGACAGTTTTGACATGCACTTTAACTGTCATGCTGTGGTTAACCACAACTCAGGACCAGGCATACAAGCAGGTATTGCAGGCTGCAGGCCCGTTGTGGCACACAGCAGCCTAGCATATCCTGTGGCAGTGGGAATGTCTGACATTGACCAACCCTATGAAATAGACAGAGAACTGTGGTTAACAAAGATATGCCACACTGAATACACTGTAGAAGAATTGAGACACGGATTATGGCTAAAAAGAATCGCCCCAGCCCTGACGGCATAACCGATTGCGCCTGTGTTATCCACGGCACTGGCTATGAATGGGTGTATGTGGAAAAATTGTACAGTATGTTGACAAGACATTTGCCCGGCGGCATACGGTTTCATGTGTACACTGAGCAGGATAGACCAGTACCACCGCATATGATCAAACATGCACTAAAAGAATGGCCAGGCATTGGCGGGCCCAAACGTGAGTGGTGGTACAAGATGCAGTTGTTCAACTCTGAACATCATGCAGGCAACTTGTTGTACTTTGATCTTGATTGTGTGATCATAAATGATCTAAGTTGGATTCCAGCGTTGAGTACTGAGTGTTTTTGGACCATTAGAGATTTTAGATATCTTCAACGCAAAACATACTCAGGCATGAATTCAAGTGTGATGTGGTGGAATGTTTTGAAGTTTGCCAATGTATGGCATGAGTTTGATCGATTGGATATCAACAGAACAGTTATAAAATATCCTGGAGATCAAGATTACTTGGGAGTGGCCATTGCGCCTGACCAACGCAGACATTTTGACCAACAACATTTACAAAGTTGGCGCTGGCAAGTAAGTGATGGAGGGTATAATTTTGCCACACGAAAACCTAATGCGCCTGGCTCAGGTTCTAGTGCTTATGTTGGCGGCGATACCAGCATACTGGTATTCCACGGTCGTCCCAAGCCGCATGAATGCACTGCGGATCCTGTTATTGCAAACAACTGGTGCTAGGTAATACTTAGGTAGTACTTGACTAGAAATTCTCTTTTTGCTATAATACGGGCATACCAAGCAAAAAGGAGCCAGCAATGCTATATTTCATAGTTTCAAACGAAGACGGATCGGTTGTGATTCAAGCAGAATCCGAAGCAAGAGCAATGCAGTTGGCAGAAAAATTTGAATTGGAATGGGACACCATAGAAGAAACAATGATGATTTTTTCAGACGAAGAATAAAGGAGACTGCAATGGGATATCGTGTGGTTGACCCCCAAGACGTCATGCGTGACCGATACAGTGCTCGCAAGGGCCTAGAAGGTCCGTTCAACTTCTCAGGTCGTGTGTTGTATTATGACAACAAACAAGGCCAGTACTACGATCCTACTACTGACTTCTATGTGGAGCAGGACGAAATGGACATGATCAACACCCGCTTCTTTGAACAGTTCAAAAAGTAATACTTCGGTAGTACTACTTTTTGGTTGACCAATAATTCCCAAAATGCTATAATAATGGCATACAAAGCAAAAAGGAGCCAGCAATGCAGATCACCACAGCAATCAAACAAATACAAAAAGAAGCAGAGTTCCAGGGCATGGGCCTGTTGGAAACACTGCAAGACATCAAACAACATGGTCGCATGATGTACAGTGAGCGCACAATGGAAGCGTTTGTTGTTTTTATGCAACAAGGGCAAGAACTGTTTGCCCCGGTTGACCATTAATTCAACTTTTGCTATAATAGAGACATAAACAGTAAACAACCGCATTTCAAAGGAGCCAACAATGAGTGCAATTCGAGTTATCAAAGGTGTGTATCGCAACAAACCCGTGCGCAATATCGCTTTCAATCTTGTGTCAGGCTTTCAATCTGGCGCCAAAGGTAATTTTGTGACAGTAGAAAACAACGGTGCATTTCCCAATTGCCCCGACACCATCCGTATCAAAGTCAACAACATTAGCGACAT
The DNA here is from genome assembly GCA_032273045.1 of Chloridella minuta. Lineage (NCBI taxonomy): Eukaryota > Xanthophyceae > Mischococcales > Pleurochloridaceae > Chloridella > Chloridella minuta. The sequence goes on along the minus strand of JAUKPQ010081414.1, from coordinate 3,824 downwards.
CGAGTATGTCAATGGAGATGCAGTGAGCAAAGAAAATACAGTGGCATTTGCCAAGCCCGTTGTAGAGGCAGAGACAGAAGAACAAATTATGACACGTATTCGTGAGCGTTTTGACATCTTGCATGAGATGACAAAAGCCTGTGTCAACGGTGACATTCGTGCTATGATTGTGTCAGGTCCTCCTGGAGTTGGTAAGAGCTTTGGCGTTGAGCAAGAGATCGAAAAAGCCACGCTGTTTGACAAATTAGCAGGCAAGCGTCTCCGTGCTGAAGTTGTCAAAGGCTCAGCAACACCCATTGGCTTGTATCAAGCACTGTACAAATATTCAGACGATAATTGTGTGTTGGTGTTTGATGACTGTGACAGCATTTTGTTGGATGACGTGGCACTGAATTTGCTGAAGGGTGCATTGGACTCCGGCAAGAAGCGTACCATTTCATGGTTGAGTGAGTCCAGCACTCTGCGTCGTGAAGGCATCCCTGATCGTTTCGAGTTCAAAGGCAGTGTTATCTTTATCACCAACTTGAAGTTTGATCAGATGAAGTCGCAAAAATTGCGTGATCACTTGGATGCATTGCAATCACGCTGTCACTATCTTGATTTGACACTGGACACCATGCGTGACAAAGTGTTGCGTATCAAACAAATTGCCAAAGACGGTGTGTTGTTTGCAGACTATGATTTTGAACCCTGTGTGCAGGACGAGATCATCGAGTTCATGGAAGCAAACCAAAATCGTTTGCGTGAGATGAGCCTGCGTATGGCATTGAAGATTGCAGACTTGCGCAAGAGTTTTGCAGGCAATTGGAAACGTCTTGCAGAGACTACATGTATGAAGAGTGCCTAACATGGCTTGGCTTGCTGTGCTACTGTTAGTGTTTGTAGGCCATCCTGTGTTAGCATTGATATTGGCATTTTTGATTTTGATGTCTGAATAAGATTTACCCCGGGGATTGGTTGGCTCCGCCCCGGGTTTTTACACAGGGACTTCGGTCCCTGTTTTTTTGACTTGTGCATTGCAAGAGTATATACTGTGCTATGTCTCAGCGTCTTGTAATTACATTAGCCGACAATTTTGAATTGTGTTTTAACATAAGAAAAACGCCCTTGGCTGATCTGTGGATTGAGCGTATGCATCAACGGCATACTTGGCCCATGGACAATCCGGATAGATTTTACGGATTTGGCACTGCCCAACAAGAGCAACACCGTGCGGCAGACATGATTCAACAATGTATTGCTACTATAAACAATCATCAACACATAATTGATCGAGAGTTTGAATACACACAAGATGGCCTTAATTACTTGCACAACATATTTGAACGCTATCACGGATTACTAGATCAACAAACATCCGACTATTGGCTACAAGCATCCGACACAGTTCGACAAGCATTGGCCAATCTCAATCTAGCAGTGCATCGAGCTGAAGCTGCCTTGGCTGATCCATGCCCGAGATTTGTTTGTACTTGGTTTGGGATGCCCAAAGTACACCAACTAGATACACACACAATAGGCCAATGGGGAGAAACGGAAATTAAATTTGGTACAGTGTATCTAAACTATTGTGAGATTGGCAAGACTGCGGAAGACCTTGCACACGACAATGATATATACATAGGAGATGATGCATTTCGACCGTTTGGTTATTACAGCGCAGACTTCAATGTGGCATTTTATGATCAAGATTTAAATCAAAAACTGGCCAACATGCAACACTACATCGAGCAACACCAAGAGTTTTTTCTTGCTCATGGCATTGAAAATGTGTATAATGTAAAAGCACAACCACTACGATTTCCTGTAGCAGATTTAGAATACACCGGAACTCAACAAGAACTAATCTCCCAAATAAGGTCACGACAATTTGTACGTGAAGTAAAAATATTTTGAAACAAGCAACTATTGTTATTAAAGACGAAGTAAACATCAAGATTGAAGGGCTGGATCTAGATGCTCGCAAGGCCTTGGTCAATGCATTTAAATATGAAAACCCTGCCGCACGTTATTTGCCAGCAGTGAGACTGGGACGTTGGGATGGCAAGGTAGCATACTTCCAACTGGGTGGGTCAACCTATGTGAACCTGTTGCCTGAGATCATGCCCATTTTAGAAAAGTTTGACTATGATGTTGAACTGGATGACCAGCGTGACTATTCAAACACATTCAACTTTGAACAGGTCTCAGAAACAAGTTTTGCGCATGTAAAATGGCCCAAGACACATCCGGCTGCAGGCGAGCCTATTATGTTGCGTGACTACCAAGTGGAGATCATCAACAACTTCCTGGCCAATCCGCAGTGCATACAGGAAGTGGCCACAGGTGCAGGTAAAACAATTATGACAGCGGCCTTGAGCAATGCTGTCACACCTTATGGGCGTTCAATTGTTATTGTGCCCAACAAGAGTCTTGTGACACAAACCGAAGCTGACTACATCAACATGCAACAAGATGTTGGTGTGTACTTTGGTGACAGAAAAGAATATGGTCGTCAGCACACCATATGCACATGGCAAAGTCTAAACAACTTGTTGAAGAACACCAAGGCCGGAGTAGGCGACTGTACCATAGGTGAGTTTTTAGAAGATGTAGTGTGCGTTATTGTAGACGAAGTACACATGGCCAAGGCAGATGCACTAAAAACCTTGCTTACAGGCGTAATGGCCCGAGTGCCAATTCGGTGGGGGCTGACCGGAACAGTGCCTAAAGAAAAGTTTGAAAGTCAAGCATTGTTGGTCAGCCTTGGACCGGTGATTGGCAAACTCAGCGCTAGCGAACTGCAACAACAAGGTGTACTAGCCAACTGCCATGTGAACATTGTGCAACTGATTGATCATGTGGAGTACAAAGACTATCAAAGCGAACTTAAATACTTGCTGGAAGAGTCGGGACGCTTGGACACCATGGCAGACCTGGTGCGCCAAGTAAACGAAACCGGCAACACTTTGGTGTTGGTAGACCGTACTGAGTGTGGTAGGCAACTGGTTGCACGCCTGGGTGACAAGGCTGTGTTTGTGTCAGGTGCCACAAAAGGATCAAAGAGACAAGCAGAATATGATGAAGTGGCCGATGCAACTGATAAAATTATTGTGGCAACTTATGGTGTCGCTGCCGTGGGTATTAATATTCCTAGGATTTTTAATCTGGTCCTTGTTGAGCCTGGCAAGTCATTTGTTAGGGTTATTCAGTCAATTGGTCGTGGCATACGTAAAGCAGAAGACAAAGACCATGTTCAAATTTGGGACATAACATCAACATGTAAATTTGCCAAGCGTCACTTGACCAAGCGCAAACAGTTTTATCGGGAAGCCAATTACCCATTCACACAAGAAAAACTAGACTGGATGAAACTAGGTTGACTTTTGTCACACAACAGTATATTATAACAACATGCGAATTTTAACCTTAGACAATATCCATTACGACCTAGACCATTTGCCTGAAGAGGTAGATGACATGCGGTTTGCTATATTAGACAACTCAAACCCACAAGAGCCGGACTATCATTTCATTCCATTGATCTTTTTGGAAAGTTTCAATGCACCTGCACTGGTGCTACGCATCGGAGAGAACACTATAAAGATGCCCATGGACTGGCAAATACTCATAGGTGAACCTGAAATAGGTGACTTGGAGGTGCTGCCATTAACATCAATAAACGATCGTGGCTTTAGGGTGTTCCAGTTCAATCCACTCACAAGTTTCCGTCCAAGTTTTCCAGATATTGAAATTTTAGATGTATATCATGAAGTGAGCTGGTATGCACCTAAACTAAAGAATGGCCAGTTACTTGCTGTGCCACTAAACGATGATCCTGATCC